>OU898276.1:79632135-79944635 GCA_918026665.1 Diabrotica balteata
AGTTGACGAAAAATCGCATAATGTTGTATTCAGGCAATAGCGCCAACCTTTTCCTGTCACTACCGGATCTTTATTTAACGTAAGATATTCTATCTAATACACTAAAATTTAATTCCATGTTAAGTTATACAACAATTTAATGAATTCGAATATACTGTTACTGTGATCTTTATTCCTAATAATAATATAAGATAATTTCTAAACATCAAACTATAACAAATGTTATAATAAAACATGAATATAACATTTTTATTATTGCTCTTTTGTCCTTAACTGAGTACATTTTTTAATCAACTTAATTTTTCTTTTAAATAATAAATCACAAAATTTTGGCCATTTAAATCATATATAAATATAATATAGTTGATTTAAATATTGCCAAATATTAGAAACGTCAATATGACAAAACGCAACACGTAATACACATCCTTTTCACTGCGTCTGGCCTGACTTTTAGGGGTGGCCTGAAAAATGTATTATATTTTAGCAAAATTTTGAAATACGTTTAAGGCGTAGAACAATTTTAACAATTGGTTTCGATACATATTTGAGTCTTCTACAAATAGTTTCTCATGACTTTTGGTGTAAAATAATTAGGGAAGCAGGAATTCAACAATTCAGAATTTTTCATTGAGTTTCCTATGGCCCGTTTGACGATTCACCACCCGTATACCTGTTGAATACAAAGCACGTGGTGTTCATGTGTATTAAGGTATAAAAAAATGCTTATTAAAAGCTTAAAATTTTTATTTTAAAGCAGATCTTTTCGGAATTGAATCATTCCATCATCAGTTTACTAAAAGAGAGAGTAAAAATACCAATATTAAAACCAAGTAAGTTAAAATTTAAATATGTCAAAAAAACACGTTGGTTTTTTACTACTTATATAAAAAGTTGTCAAAAAAACATTGCATGGCCACATAAAAACATTGGAAGGACATCCATATTAAAAAAACAATCCTCATGGTATTTATAAAGGTAAATACAATAGACTTTTGATTAATAAAAACTGAAAATGGGGGCATCTTACATGACCCCCTGTAACTGGTGAGGTTTTATCAACTTACATTACCTTTGATCTGTGCTGGAGTCTAGGGCTAACTGATAGAAAGATGTAGAAGCAAAAGTCATTGTGCTTAAGTTTGTGAATAGGCCGTTTTGAGTGAAGAATTGTATTTTGTGTGTAGTAGGATCATCGAGCAAAAAGACAAAAGAGGGAATCTAATCCTTATGAAAAGGAGACCAAAAAAGTGGCCTCTGATGGCGGGCATATCCGAAAGTGCGAATGCGCCAAATTTAAATTTTCCGACACTTATCAAGAGTAGCTATATAATATTTTTCAGAATGTGTCTTAGACGACAAAGTTTTAATTAATTATTAACGATAATAGTCTAAAATGCGACACAATTGTTAAAAAACTTCAATATAAATAAGATTTCATTTGACATTTGGGACAAAAAATAACATAACCCAACTAAATTTGATGTCAAACAAGGAGAGAGACTCGCTTTCCTTGTTTAAAGGGGCCTCTAAAAATCGCACTTCCTGTCTAACAATATGTTTGCCCCCAATATCTTTACATTCCCTCTTTTGTCTTTTTGCTCGATTAGTAGGATCAATAGCAATTTTTGGTATTTTAAAAAGGTGGGAGAATATAAAACAATGAGTGACTGTGATGTAAAATAAATTTGGTATACCATTGTAAGGCAAAATTTAAGTTAGGTAGTTGAAATTAATAAATCATTTTAAAGGCGATAAAAAGAATGTAATTACCTAATTGTTTCCTTGTATGAAGTAAGTATAGATAAAAGTTGGTTTAAAATTTATGGAAGATGAATCGAGGAAAAAGAAATAAAAGAAAAAGAAAGGAAAGGAATAGGAGATGAATGTGAGATGTAAGCTGGGGATACTGAAACTGATTGTGATAAGAGATTGATAGATCCAAAGTGAGTATTTATAAGAAAACCTGTTTGATTAGTTAGATGGTAGTTATTGGAGAGGATGGGAAATTGGATATTGGAAAAGGGGGATGTTAGTGTATTAATGGTAAAAAGAATAGAGTTAAGTATGGCGGATTATATAGGGTGATATTAAGCTATGGGAAAATAGAAAGAAATGTGGAAGTAAGTAAAACTGGATTAGTAGTTAAAAGAAAGAAAGTTAGATCAGGAGAATAATTGTCGATGAAGTGGGACGAAGTCTCTGTTGATGCTGGCGTGACGATTAACACAATTGGAACTATTTTTATTTTCCTAAATTCCTACATTTATCTCCTATTCGTTTTCTTTCTTTCTCTTTTATTTCTTTTTCCTCGATTCATCTTCCATAAATTTTAAACCAACTTTTATCTATACTTACTTCATACAATCGCCTTTAAAATGATTTATTAATTTCAACTACCTAACTTTAATTTTGCCTTACCTTGGTATACCAAATTTATTTTCCATCACAGTCACTCATTGTTTTACATTCTCCTACCTTTTTAAAATACCAAAAATTGCTATTGATCCTACTACACACAAAACACAATTCTTCACTAAAAACGGCCTATTCACAAACTTAAGCACAATGACTTTTGCTCCTACTACATCATTCCACTTGACATTGATGGGTACTAACTGATTTTTTATACCATCTTTCTATCAGTTAGTCCTAGACTCCAGCACAGATCAGAGGTAATCTAAGTCAATAAAACCTCACCAGCTACAGGGGGTCATGTAAGATGCCCCCATTTTCAGTTTTTATTAATCAAAAGTCTATTGCATTTACCTTTATAATTACCATGAGGATTGTTTTTTAATACGGATGTCCTTCCAATGTTTTTATGTAGCCATACAATGTTTTTTTGACAACTTTGTATGTAAGTAGTAAAAAACCAACGTGTTCTTTTTATATATTTAAATTTTAACTTACTTGTTTTTAATATTGGTACTTTTATTCTCTCTTTTAGTAAACTGATGATGGAATGATTCAATTCCGAAAAGATCTTTAAAATAAAAATTTTAAGCTTTTAATAAGCATTTTTTATACCTTAATACACACGAACACCACGTGCTTTGTAAGCTAATTTTCTGAATGCGAAATGACTCTTAGGACAAGAATTAGCCTTTTTTTTAATTTACTTGATCAGTATCTATAAACGTTAAAAAAATCGAATGAATGCCATTTGCCACGTCATAAGATAAATTAACATATTATTTTTATTAGTGGGAAACGTTAGATAATAATCGTCATTATCATTAACCGGCCTCTTGTTTTCAAAGTTAAATATAAGATTTTACTAATTTTTTCCTCAGTCACAAACTTTCTGCAGCCAGTTTCCAGCGATTCTTGTTGGTCTACCTCTGATTCTTCTATCTGCTCGTGGTCCTCACACTCTAATTTTTTGGTTCCACCGCCTGCCATTAGTTATGGCCACATGCTTATTCTGACTCCCGCCTTATTCTTACTTCCTCGTTCTAACGTCTCTGAGATAAGACAAGGCTGTTCCGTTCTCCTTCGGGCTACTTGCCGTAGCTCGTAAGTCATGACTCGATACCCGGACTAACGATTTTAATAATTGGTATCTAAACAAGTTCTTTAACTATTTCAATATTTTTTTCATAATTTTCTGCAGATTTTGTATCATATTGGCAACAATATATACTGTGTTAATTTAAAAAGTATTTATTTGAAGACCGCAAAGGACCTTATTATTTCAGAAATTCACAAATTAGAGAGAAACGCCTAGATAGGTCGATTTTTAAATTTATTTTTTCTTTTGTATTGCTAATCTATATTTTTTCTGTCAATATTAAATTGCAAATTAAATTCTATGAAGTAATTAACTTAAAATTAGTAGTTTTTGATATACACAGTGTTTGAGCTCGAACAAAAATCGAGCTTTTAAAATTAATTTAAAAGCTAGTGAAATACTAAAAATATTTTCGCTAATTAATGATTCAGTGGTGAAACAACAAAAATAAATACAACACAGACAATAAGTTACTTTAATCCAAACAGTTTTTACTATTATTGAATATTATTTCGAAATATAAGCATGTAACCCTTTCAGTCATGACTTTTATTTTTTATAGATAAAAATTATTTAATGTGAAGTATGAAATAGTTGACTTTTTTTAAAGATTTTTGTAGCAAAAAAAATATCTTAATTAACAGCTGTCATATAGAATGTGCTCGTAGTTCACTGTGAGCCAAAGGTAAGAAAAATAATTTAAGCATATTTTATTTAAATGTATTAAAATTTCTTTTACATTCCTTTGAGTTTTTTTGTATCCACAGATGTACTTTACATTTATTGCAAAAATGTGTGTTTTTCCATCACATTTAGGCAAGTTACACGTGGTTTGGGAATGTGTAGGTTTATCGACAAAGTCAGGAAATTGTCCTATACCATCTACTCGATCTTCTCTGATAGGTACATATTCTTGACACTATTTTTTACTAGGTGGAGGAGATGAACTGGGTGAATTATCAGTTGAAGATGGTCTTTCAACCTTCTTACCCATTTGTCCACAATATATGAGCGCTTCTGCAATATACAAACGAAAATAAAATAGGTCAAAAGTATCTTCTTGGCCTATATTGAGGAACTTTGCTTCTTTTCGATAATGCAGCCATGCGTTACAGCATGCCAAATCAAGCATGTGTAAACATTCTTGGGGTCCACTTTTTGGACTTTATGAAAGTTCTTTATATAAAAATTAAAAAAATCTAATTTTTCAACGCCTCCCATACTGGCATACATTGTAATGTTTTATAACTTCTGATTGAGGCACCATAAGATACTGTTTTTCTGTTTTGCTTCATCTCTTACAAGTATCTTCTCCTTTTGGCTGAAAATTTAAGGTCATCGTTAAACATTTGTTATCTAACTATCTAGTCATTATGACTTGTCCATTATTACTAATGATTTCTTGTCAAAATCCTCGTTTATTTTTGCTATTAGCTTATCTGGTAAAAGTGGAGGTTTTGCAAAACGTTCTGCTCTGGCAGTACAGGAGGCATATATATGTCTGTTTTGAAGCCACTGCAATAGTTGGTAATTAGAAAAATAATTATTGAAATAAAGCTGATGGTTTGGATTGGTTATTCCTTCAGTAAGTTTTATTACGACAGCTGCACTTTGACCAAAAACTTGTTGATGAAGGTATTTTAGTTCTGTAGTAGGACCTTGGTATAAAACGAAGTCGTAAAGTAAACCGAAACTTCCACACAAGGCATACAGATTTATACCCCATGTACATGGCTTGACTTTTATATTATATTGCTTACGGCTTAACTATATGGAATATAGTTAAGCCGTATAGTAAATTAAATGGAATAATTTGTTCGTCAATACATACTTCTGTTTCAAGTGATATTGGTATACACCTTTGTCATATTTTGTCGTGAAGAATTCTAACTTTACAAAATTTATCACTGTCATTTGGTTTATTGGCATCAGTAAAATGAAGATGGATTTGTAATTTTGAAAATCTGTTGTACCTCATATTATTTCTTAATAACATTTAGACAAAGTTTGCTGTCCTAATAAAGTCTTAGAATAGGTTTCCCATAATAATATAAATGCCACAAATCTTTTAGCGTGTATTATTTTGCTGGTAATAAAGATTTAAATATATACATGTAGTATCAAACAAGGTGTCATCAAAATATCTATTAAAATAATCTATTGGTGATTTTAGGTGTGTAAGATTTGCTTCTGTTTTTTGTGCCTATTGTATAGTAGTGGGCGTTATGTATTTTACATCTCCTCTCCACGATATTTTGCTTTTTTTCGTTAACTCACGTGTCTTTAAAAACTCCTCCATTAACTGTTTACGCCCTAGTTTGCTTTTTAGTAGATCCTGAGAAGTAGTATCATCGGTGTTGACAACATGGGATGCTGAGCTTTGCAAAGTGACACTTTCAGAAAATTCTGCCTCCAAATAATTTACTTGACTGTTAGTATCATTATCATTACCTGTAATTAACTTATCAGATAAGCAAAAATAACTAGCTGATGATCCTACGGATAATTCTGTTTTCTCTCTACAGATATTCGAACGTCACTATCTCATCAGTCTCTTCATCACAGAACTGTTTCCCATCAGAAAGTCCCGCCTCTATCAACTTATACAGTTCTTTTTTACTCAATGGCTTATTTTTGTTATATTTACTCATTTTTAAAAGTATATATCTGCAAAAAAATTAAAAAAGTAGCTGAGGTTTTTCTTTAAATCAAATTGTACTAGTAGTATTACAACTCAAATATCCCTAATGTTACCATGTACTATCCGTAGTACATTGAAAAATACCTTGTGTTTACGATAAAAAAAGATGTATTGGTTAATAACTAATATTTAATTCAATAAAAACTTACCTTGCAATCGTTTTTTACTGCAAAAAATGTCTACGAAAATTAGGAAATAAAAAAAGCAACCGTTTCTCAGAACACGAAATTGTTAACTGGTACTAAAACTTTTAAAACTACAGACATCCTTATTGGCTACCATTCTACTAAATGGGTAAATATGCTATTAACCTATAGATGGTACCCCGTAGCATAACTCGTTCATTTGTCATTACAAAAGTGCACTTCCAGTCGGTGTACTATATGTAGTGCGCTATGAGCGAAAAGGTTAACTATAAAATACTTACATAAATATAAAGAGATGGAAGATCCAGCATAACATTTGAGAGTGCAGTAAAGCAAGATTTACCTACATCCGAGATTCCTGTATATACGAGACTTTGCACTCTTTGCCCATTTCTAGTGTATTGTTTGCCTTTTACTGAAGTGCTTTGTTTTATCAGATTGTCATCGAGGGTCATACCCTGAGGACAAGTACGCACTTGGATGCGTTCCCCCGCCTTTCTACCTCATACGAAATTTATGATTGGCCGATGTACTTGGAAATTCACGTATCGATACGAAATACAGTGTATAAAAAGGGTGCATTTTCCAAGCCATATTTAGTCAAGCCTAGCTTTACTACTATTCCTACGTAGGGTGTCCTACGCCTTAGGGCCTCCTTTACAGGGCTCTACTCTCTGCTTGTCCTGAGACTCTTTTGCTAGGATCATTTTCGACTTTAAAACCGTGTTTTATTTTACTATCCTGCATAATTAGGATGGAAACGCAAAGGCAACTTCGGATTGACTAACCGAAGCCCTCGAAAAACTATAGAGTTATTACCTGTGAAGACCCTAACCTCCCTATGGTGACAAAAAATGAGCGCAGTGTGAGTAACTATAGCAGCGCACGTAAGTAACTAGACAGTAACCATAAAACCGTGCAAGTTAAATTTGAAAATAATCTTAATGATTAAAGATACCGTTTGGATAATACATTAATATGAATTCACTTAACAAAACAATGGTAAAAGCCTTGTAAGAAAGTAAACATAAAAATTGCCCAAACAGAATTAAGATAAAAATAAGTACAAAAACCAAGATTTTGGTCAAAGACCGTAAAGATGTTTGAAGCAGAGGTAACGCCAATTCAATAGAAATTAAAAACATAGAAATTCACATTACTTCTAAAAAGAACACAAGTCGAAAGTGTTGAAAAGAAAATGCGGTACACTGAAAGCGAAAATTGCATCGAATACAGACAAACTGTTAAAGAGAATAGAAAACTTCTACGCCAAGTTACGAGCCCCAACAACTAAATGTTCGGAAAAACGAAAATTTATTAAAAACGTTTATCTTTACATCTAACCAAAAAACGCAATTAACAATGCATTTAACTCTATTATTAATAACAAAATGTTACAACGGTTCGGTCTCTATAAACTTTGGGAGTTACATCGTCACGCTCCTTTATAACCGCAGCAATTCTGGCTGAAATTATTCGTACCAAGAATTTACATAAATCAGGATTGAAACTATCCCAGAATATACGCAATTAACTTTCTAAATCAGCGACGGTTTGCTGAGGATCATTAAGCAATTTCTCTCTATCTTATGCGACAATGTCGTAATAGTATTAAGGTTGCTCCGTAATGCAACACCGTCCCACTGGAATATAAAATTTTGAAAACCTGAATGTAGATGATGAGATAGACGTTTGTTTAATACCTTCAAAAGTTGATAACCTAAACAGATTGATAATGGTTGTTATCAATATTATAAAAGTCGTGAAAGACAAATCTACGCATAAGAGTTATTTTGATAATCTTTTTACCAGCTACAGGTTATTAGTTCATTTAAAACAACAAGAACACTTTGCCACTGGAACAATACGTGAAAACAGGCTGCTAAATTGTCTGTCGGAGAACTCACAATCAATTGGAAAAAAAGATCGCGGCTTTATAGATTGCCGCTACGATCAAACTAATAAAATAAGTGTTGTTGTGTGTTGGAACGATAATTCTGTGGTGACGGTGGCTACCAATTGTGATCTAGTAGAGCCTGTTTTTCCCTTAAAACGAACAATCGCAAGGTAAGAAGAGATATCGCTATCCCACAACCCAACATGATAGCTAAATATAATAAATACATGAGGAAAGTAGACTTACATGCATCGAGCAAAAAGACAAAAGAGGGAATCTAATCCTTATGAAAGGGAGACCAAAAAAGTGGCCTCTGATGGCGGACATATCCGGAAATGCGAATGCGCCAAATTTAAATTTTCCGACACTTATCAACAGTAGCTATATAATATTTTTCATAATGTATCTTAGATGAGAAAGTTTTAATTAATTATTAACGATAATAGTCTAAAATGTGACACAATTGTTAAAAAACTTCAATATAAATAAGATTTCATGTGACATTTGGGACAAACAATAACATAACCCAACTAAATTTGATGTCAAACAAGGAGAGAGACTCTCTTTCCTTGTTTAATGTGGCATCTAAAGATCGCACTTCCTGTCTAACAATATGTTTTCCGCCACTACCTTTACATTCCCTCTTTGTCTTTTTGCTCAATGCTTACATGACATTGGAGTGACTAATTATAGAATCAATATCGGTGGAAAAAATAATGGTGGCCGTTATTTATAACATGTTAAACTCTGCCGTCTGTTATATCTGGAAACAGAATTTTACATAAGGTAAATCCAATTTCGCAGTTAGATTTTAGGTCAGAACTTTTGCGAAGTCTTAACAAAAGTAGCACAAAATCTGTTAGTGGCAGTGGCTCTAGTTCATCCTTACCACCTACCACGCGTTTGGATAATGTGGGCCACATGATTGAACGCAATAATAAAAACTGGAAAAGGCGTTGTAGGCCATGTAAAAGTACAACTGTTTTTATGTGTGAAAACTGTAATATACCACTGCATTCACATTGTTTTAGACACTACCACTACTTATATTATACGTATAGTCCCAATGTTGCGGTAACGCAACGTTAAAGATAATACACTTGTAGTGTTTCCTTCATGTAGCTTTTAAATTATCTTTATTTGTGTTTAATTAAATATATATTTATTAAAAAATCATTAGATTTACTATGTTTTTTACAAGTGGGCCTAAATGGGTTAATTGTGTCTTCTATCACTTCATATCTTCCAAGACTAGCTGATGACACACACCCCCAAATCACAATTCTTTTGGAAAACCTAACAGTTCTTTTGAGGCTATATTTATGGATACTGTTTTAAAGCTTTTTTCTTGTGGCATTTTAAATTAATTACTATTTAAATGGAAATAAGCCACAATTAAAGTAACCGTACGTTTATGTTGTTTGTGGGATGCTTCGTTTTTACTTCTGCTAACTTGTTTTCGAAAGTCTTCCACCCAAACATCAAAAAAAAATTTATTCGACACTAAATATGACTCTGGACCAGTCATCAACCGTCCATAAAATTTTTGTTCTTGCTTAATTAAAACGGTTACCTAAAATTTTCGTGGACTGTTGATGACTGGTTCAGCGTTATATTCAGTAAGGCAGCTAACTATCAAGAAATTTTGAAATTTTAAAAGTTAAATCTTTCTTATCACAATACTATCCGCAATTTATAAAAAAAACTTAGATATAAATTTAAAAGGATGCATTCAATGTGTTGCGTTTACGCAACTATGGGCCTAAATGGGTTAACGCAGCAATTTAGGTTCCAAGAAATTTAAAAAAATAGTCTTGTACCAAGTGCTCACGATCTCTACTAGAACTTATGTTTTATATTCTAGCAGGACGGTGCTGCATGCTTAGATTAGATTAGATTATGTAAGGTCGTTAAGGCCATGCGGCCTCACCGCACTTCGACCTATACAGATCTTTTGTGCATACTTTTATCTAGTTCAAATCTAGAATGCCAATACTTCTGATAAAGTTGATTAGCTTTCTAGGTGACCTGTTTCCTATGTCAGAGGATGCCAAACTGACCTCTCCTAGGAATTTTAGTCTTTTGCAGGACAGTACTATGCAGTTGCATAGTATATGTTCTGTCGTTTCTTTTTTATTGTGAAAGAAACGACAGTTCTCACTATCTGATTTGCCTATTTTCTTAAGATGATATCTCAGAGATCAGTGACCAGTGAGGAGGCCAGTGACCATTTTGATATCTTTCTTACTCATTTCAAGAAGGCGGTTTGTTGCAGTAGGCGACACTTTTATGAGCGTTTTTGCTGCATGCTTAGTTTATTATTTTGTTATTATTGAAAAGTAATATAAATCCCGTATTTTGGTGTAATAAGTACGATCGCAAAGAAGAACGTTTTTAATAAATTTTTATTTGTCCGAACATTTTTTAGTTGTTGATGTATGCTAAAGAAATGTTTTAAAATATTACCTAATATCCTCATCAAGTCATCTTGAAAAACAATTTATATCTGAGAGTCACAGGTCACTTTACATTCTCATTAGAACAATAAGAGTTGAACTAGATTTCTACAAGAGTAGAAACCCATCAGAAAAAAAAGAGAATATGCTAAAAATGGAAGAAAAAATAAATTCCACTTCATCCGAGGTCGGGAAGTGGGAGGGGGTGAGTTTTTAAAGGTAAAAATCGGTTTATTGCGATTTTTGGCGAAACAACAAGTGCTCTAGACAAAAATTAAAAAACAAAGTTATAGGTACCAAAAATATCTATAACTTTTGTTTTTACACTTGTTTCACATAACCTCAACATTTTTGCGGAAAATTCAGAAAACTAAGTTTTTGGTTTTGTATTTTTATCTTTTACAAAAAAAAAATTTTTTAACAAAATTTGGTAAAAACTTGCCTTATTATGTACTGAACACACTGTAATTTTAATTAAAAAATTAAAGTAATTTTTAATTAAAAATTTATTTTTTTACCTGATACTGATTTTTCGATATTGATTTAATATTGAAAAAGTACCCTAATTTTCAATCGATAAAGTTCACCCGTCAAAATATCAGCTTTTTTTAATAAAGTCGTTGGGCTTTTTGTTTGTTGAAATCTCTACTTTTCGATAGTGTAAAACAAACATATACTACTATGGCAAATGTTTTTAAAAAACAAAAAAAATTAAATCAAAAAAAATTTTTTTGAGTTATTTCTTATTTTGAGACAATTATGAGATATTTCTTATAATTAATACTGTAATTAGTCATGTAGCTTAAGATTTCATGATACATTGATAAACAAAAAAGTTATAAATCCATAAAACATTAAGATTGCAAAAAAACAAAAATGTGACTGCTATACGATTTTTGTACAATTAAAAAGCTGGTTTATTAATGTTTAATTACATTTTTGTCATGGGAAATCTTACAATATATATATATATATATATATATATATATATATATATATATATATATATATAATGAAAACAGAAATACAATAAATTAACTTAGAAATATATACAACCAGATATACAGTGTTGATTAGTGGATTTATTTAAATAGTGGTTAGAGACATAATTTGTAAGTTATATACTGGATAATATTATAAAAAAATAATTATATTAGGGTATTTTTAAGAATTTAGCATAAGAATTAAGTTAAAGAATTTTTTTTTATTTTATTTAATATTAGATATTTTTGAGTCAGCATATGCAACCAAACATACACTGTAGTGTCAAAGTCAAAAAGTTATTTATTTTTGGAATGCTAATTTAGAATATAATTGTGGATGTAAAATTGTAAAAATTAAGTTCATATAAATGTTTAAGTTACATATAATAGTGTAGTTCTGATCTGGAGAGCCTAAAGTCAAGTAAATTATAGATAGAAAACTCTATAAATGTCAATGGGACTATCTACATATACATAGTACATAACAAACAAGAAATCATTCCAGAATTTTCAAATAGAAACAAATAGAATGATTCGAACAATATTTATTGCTGGAATATTCTGGAAAGAAAAAAGATATATATATAGGCCATGTAATTTGGTCAGGGGAGTCAGTTATGAGTTAGAGTTTAGTCAGTCAGTTATGAGTTCAGTTCAGTTAAGTTATGTTACCAGTTCAGTTATCAGTTATCAGTTAGTAAAGTTATAATTCAAGAATTTAGTTACAAGAAGATTATTAATTGAGTTAAGTAAGTTAGTTAGAAGATATTAAATCAGTTACAAGATTATTATTGAGGAGTTAGTTATAACAATTTAAGGATTAATAAGTCAGTTATTTATGAGGTTATGAAGAGATTATTCAATGCTAGAAGAAGGCATTGATTAAGTTAAATGAATTATTAAGTTAAATACAGTTGAAGATTAACTATTACTACAGTAATATAGTGACAGTTTTGAAGTTAATTCATTGAAATAAGCATTCAATAATACAACCACAAGATCCAGTATATTTCAAAGTACATTAAGTATATAGAAATTACAAGGAGTTAAATATATATTTATATGGTGAGTGGAGATAATGAAGAAGGAAGATATTAACATAGTTGGATAACCAAGGCTTAGTAAGAAGATATCGAGTGGTAATAATAACTGTAATTTTGGAAAAACTTTAGGCGTTCAGTGAAAGAAGGTACCAAATTTTGTTAATAATTTAATAATTGTAAGAATTTCAAATTTTAGATAGATTGTTTTAAATTGATATTGCTTATATTAGATAGATAGGTTTGTTTCATAATATTTATAATAAAGATTATTTAAAAAAGTACTTACAAACTAATTCTTTGAGAACCGCGATAAAAACCCTATACTTACATATATCATTCAAATTTACTCATTGCTCATACAACAACAACACATCATAACAATATATATATATATATATATATATATATATATATATATATATATATATATATTGACTGTTGATTTAAATATAAATTATGATTTTTGAGGATGCAGTCAGTTTATTTGGCCCACAAGACAAAGAAAACTCTTTGACTTACTGTCAAGCTTTCGAATTTTATTTAATTCTTTTTCAAGACATCTATAAAAAGAAATATAAATTAACTAGTAAGTAAGACAATTGTTAATTGTCTTACTTACTAGTCGTGAGATTACAGTCGTTACTATTATTATACTTTACAAAACAAACCATTATAAATATATTAAAAAAAAATTTTTATTAAAAATAACTATATTGTCACTATATATGTCATTGTCATGGTTTGATTAATGGACATATATGAATGAAAATACAGTTACTTTATGTGGAAAGCAAAACCAGTAACAATAGTTTTTATTATAATTTATTTAATTGTCTATAAAAAAATATAAATTAATCCAGTCAGCAGTTTGGCTTAAGCACATATGAATTTTTAATGTTAGGATGTCAATAGAAAATGAGATCTTGACGGTATTTATTGATATGTTAATATGTAACAATAAATGTTACTTAATTTGTCAATATCTGATCTTCTATTTACACATTTTTTATTTTTTTGTATATGTGTCATTTCTAAAAATAACCGTTTCTGTTCATGTTTCTGCCTCTTTAGAATTGAAGCTTGTGAAAAATTAAATGTGTGATTTAGATTGATGGAGTGTTCAGCTAATGCACAAGCTTGTGACTTCTTGGTTTTTACATCTTTTTTATGAGAAATAATTCTGCTGTGTAATGTTCGAGAAGTTTCTCTTATATAAACTTTATCACAGTCTGAGCAAGGTATTTGATACACTACTCTAGAACTTTCATCAGTTGTTAAAGGATCTTTAGTTTTAGTGTATAAATGTGCTATGGTTTTAACATTTCTGGTGGCAATTTTTATGTTTTCCAATCCTTTAAATAATTTGAGAAGTTTTGGTGTTAGGAATGGAATATAAGGTAAAGATCCAAAAGTTTGTGGTGTTATTGGTATTAAGGTGTTAACTTTCAGGCTATTGTTTATTTCTTGATTTGCCATTTTTACTGTGATTTGTTTTTTATTGTTGGTATTGTCGATCAATGTGATGGAGGTTGGAGAGTTTGCAGTACTAAAAATTAATTTATTGAGTAAGCCAACGGGATAAGAATTTTCAATAAGTATGTTTTTTAGTCTCTTTAAACTTTGTTCTCTATATGTTGGATGAGTTATTCTAGTTACTCTACTTTTTAACCCCAAAGTTAAGTTTATTTTCATTTTTGTAGGATGTTCGAAATAGTAATTAATGAATCTATTGCTAGAAATTGGTTTTCGATACCATTTTGTGTTAAGAGTATTGTCAAATGACAAAATAACTGACGTCTTAAATATTTTTAACAACCAATGTAGCCAATTACAATTTACTGCAGAAAGAGAACACAATAACAGTTTCCCTTTTTTAGATATGATTGTCCATCGCACACATGACAATACTCTTAAAACAGAATGGTATCGAAAACCAATTTCTAGCAATAGATTCATTAATTACTATTCCGAACATCCTACAAAAATGAAAATAAACTTAATTTTGGGGCTAAAAAGTAGAGTAACTAGAATAACTCATCCACCATATAGAGAACAAAGTTTAAAGAGACTAAAAAACATACTAATTAAAAATTCTTATCCCGTTGGCTTACTCAATAAAATAATTTTTAGTACTGCAAACTCTCCAACCTCCATGACATTGATCGACAATACCAACAATAAAAAACAAATCACAGTAAAAATGGCAAATCAAGAAATAAACAATAGCCTGACAGTTAACACCTTAATACCAATAACACCACAAACTTTTGGATCTTTACCTTATATTCCATTCTTAACACCAAAACTTCTCAAATTATTTAAAGGATTGGAAAACATAAAAATTGCCACCAGAAATGTTAAAACCATAGCACATTTATACACTAAAACTAAAGATCCTTTAACAACTGATGAAAGTTCTAGAGTAGTGTATCAAATACCTTGCTCAGACTGTGATAAAGTTTATATAGGAGAAACTTCTCGAACATTACACAGCAGAATTATTTCTCATAAAAGTGATGTAAAAACCAAGAAATCACAAGCTTGTGCATTAGCTGAACACTCCATCAATCTAAATCACACATTTAATTTTTCACAAGCTTCAATTCTAGAGAGGCAGAAACATGAACAGAAACGGTTATTTTTAGAAATGACACATATACAAAAAAATAAAAAATGTGTAAATAGAAGATCAGATATTGACAAATTAAGTAACATTTATTGTTACATATTAACATATCAATAAATACCGTCAAGATCTCATTTTCTATTGACATCCTAACATTAAAAATTCATATGTGCTTAAGCCAAACTGCTGACTGGATTAATTTATATTTTTTATAGACAATTAAACAAATTATAATAAAAACTATTGTTACTGGTTTTGCTTTTCACATAAAGTAACTGTATTTTCATTCATATATGTCCATTAATCAAACCATGACAATGACATATATAGTGACAATATAGTTATTTTTAATAAAAAAAATTTTTTTAATATATTTATAATGGTTTGTTTTGTAAAGTATAATAATAGTAACGACTGTAATCTCACCACTATTAAGTAAGACAATTAACAATTTTAACTAGTTAATTTATATTTCTTTTTATAGATGTCTTGAAAAAGAATTAAATAAAATTCGAAAGCTTGACAGTAAGTCAAAGAGTTTTCTTTGTCTTGTGGGCCAAATAAACTGACTGCATCCTCAAAAATCATAACTCATAATTTATATATATATATATATATATATATATATATATATATATATATCTATATATATATATATATATATATATATATATATATATATATATATAATGAACTAGAAGTATTTGCTGACATCAAGGAAGTAAATTTTCAATATTGGGTTTGCAGCAATAAAAATGATACGTGTACTCTTTTAAATTTTTATTCCGAGCTTTCGGACATGGTTATGTCCTTCATCAGGGAGCTACAAATGTGATGAATAGTTTGTTACCAGTTTGTATAATTAATTAAAGATTCGCTACTTACAAACTTAATGAGGTTGGATCATCAATGATTTTCTACCATGTCGATAAAACTTATCACAGTCTGTCATATTTTTACATAAAACTTATTCCTATATTTAAAATTTTTAAAAATTGCTTTACAATCACAAACACTTACTTATTATACACACATTTCTGACATTTTTATTCTTAATTTTATTATATCGTCATTAGTTTTTTCTCAAGACAATTCAGTGGTTTTTATTATTAGATACTAGTACCAAATTATAGGCCTATCATTAGATGTATTGTGGCTATATAAATTATTTTATATTTATTAATATCATAAAGAAGTGAAACTTTAACTTGTCAATGTTTCAACACAAAATTTAATAAATTAACCTAAAGAAATAAGGTCATAATTCTAAAAATATTACAATTGAATATGATATTGTTTTGTATGACCCCAGTATCTGTGTGTATACAAAATTTACTAAATTTAAAAACAATTAAAAAAAGAAGAAGAGAAAACTTTATTTAATTTATTAAAAGTCAATTGATAAATTACTGTTTGTGTTATTGTTGCATTTATCTAGTAGTAACAAATAGGAGAACCATTCATTTAGATGACCTATATCCGTTCTATGATTCATTGCATTGTTATTTTGGCAAATGTAGGCCATTTCAAGAAAAAGTCTTTTGGTGATGTTACTTTCCTGTTCTACTACTTTGATGTTATTGTAATCTATCCGATGCCCATTTTTAAATGCATGTTCACCCAATGCACTTCTTTCTGGATGTAATCTATTGTCAGACTTGTGCGATATAATGCGGTCTTTAAGGCATCTTGATGTTTGACCGTAGTATACTTGTTCACATGATCCGCACGGTATACAATAAACAACATCCGTTAACGACAAGAGTGGGGATTGGTCTTTAAGTATAGAAAAAACTTTGTTAACTGTTAGTACCGTTTTATATGCAATTTTGACATTATTAAGTGATGAAAAAATTCTACTAAGTTTATGCCCAATGTCCTTAATGTATGGAAGGGATACATATTTTATTGTCGTTTGTTTTTGTAAAGGATCTACAGGTCCAATTCTATCGTGTGATAAAGACATATTTTCCTCGTTTCTTAAATGACTAGTTAAAGTTTGTGGAGTGTTAAACAAAATTTTCTTCAGTATATATATATATATATATATATATATATATATATATATATATATATATATATATATATATATATATATATATATATTATCGCATTAATTTATGGCAATATTTTTTGTAAATCATAGACGACAGACCAAGTAAAATTGGAGATAAAAAAGAACGTGGCTTTACAGATGTGATAATGCAATGAGACATTATGGCCACTTTTTTATCCATTCTGGAACATTATTTGTACTCTTTTATTTATTACTTCAACTCACAATATCCAAAAAAAACTTGCAAAGTTTTAGGAAGATCCCTGAAAAGATGACCTTTTAAATTTGGAGTCATATAAAGTCATATCGTATACTTTCGAAAGTATATCTTCTATATAAATTTTTTCCATAGCACTTGTAGTTTCGCATAAATTGCGATAAATCGATTTTTACCCTAAAAACTCATCTCCTCCCACTTCCCGACCTCGGATGGAATGGAATTTATTTTGTTTTTTCATTTTTAGCATATTTTCCTCCTTTTCCAGTACGTTTCATTCTACTAAAATTTTTTTGACTTTTTACCTTTTTCAAAGGCTTCGACACTGATCTATATATTTTCTATGTTAAAACATTTTAATAACAATATCTGCTGTTTCTATATTGATGTAAAAGGAGAAACTAGCTCGACTAGAAGGCGTATTTGATGAAAATAAAAAGCATAAAAACAAAAGGGTTTTAAAACGAAGCTATCATCAAAGTAAAACAAGTTGTTTTACTCGAACAGCTTTGTTTTTACTTTAGTGCTCTTCGTTACTTTTTACAAAGTAACAAACTGTTAGAATTTTACCAATTCATCATCCTTATTTTCCTTTTAAGAGGTAAGAGATACGAGGTACGTAGCAATATATTATCTACCAAAAGTTTGTTGAGAAATAACGAAACTGTAAAAGTTTTAAAGAAGTTATGAATATTGTGTTTTATTATAAAAACATACAAATAAAAAGTAAAAAAGATGACAATGTGTTTATACATAAATAACCACATGTACAGGGTGTCCCATAATTAATTGGATATTAGCTAATGGGTAATAGCTCACATCAAAATAAAATTATCAAATCAAAATAAAATAAAGCGTAAACTCAAATTGCTTAAGCAAATTGTTGCTGCTAGTTTGCGGTCTACAGGGTGATTCATTATAATTTTTTTATATTATTTTTAAAATATATTAAAAACTATTTAACCGATTAAAGTAAAATTTATTATTTTGCTATTATTTAGTATGCCTAATTAAAAAATGATATTAGTTTAAACATTGACACTAGGTAGCGCCACCTACTATAACATTGTTTCATTAATGCGGTCATAATTTTTTTGTCCGCCCTGTATAGAAAAAAACATGAAACAACATTCAATTCTACACAAAAAAGGTATTCTTGTTTCAAATTAAAAAAGTACACCGTTTTCGAAATAAACGTCTTTTTTAGAGACGTGCATAAAATGAAAAAAAAAATGCAAAAACGTGTAAATTCATACATTATTTACAAGGTTTTAAATATCAGTGAATATTAAATGTATTAGTAGTAGATAATTTTTTATATATTTTTGTTTTTTAATTTTTTACATAAAACATGTAGTAACAAATTTAAAACAAAAATCAGAAATTATATTAAAATAAACAATGAAGTAAATATAAAACAATTGACAAAGTGAATAATTCAAAACAAAACACAATTACAATAAGTGTTCAAAACAGTAACCATTAGATAAACTACATACATATATTAAATAATGAGTTTCTTTGAGCCTTATCTACGTTAACGTCCTCTACAATATTTTGTCATAACTCTTTACATTTTTTTAAACAAGTGACTTTGGGTAGCCCCACAAGTGAAAGTTTAGGGGATTTAGTTCAGGACTGCGTGCTGGCCATGGGTATACACTACCTTTATTAATTCCCCTTTGAGGATAAATTTTATCTAGATAATTTCTAAATTCTATGTGGTCTTGATAATTTGTGGTCTTGATTCGTCTTCGAAACGAATCTTGATGTAGCACAAGTTTGTTATTTTGCGTATTTTTTGTATGTCATCCTCTTTGAGGGTGATCATAAAGAAAGGCAGTATTGGTTTTCCCTCTTTTTTAGAGTACATGTTACTGACTCTAGTTACGTCGACGTCTTTTTTTCTCAATTCATTGAGAATTAATTCGGTGCTTGTGTTCGCCGCTAGCCCTTTTAGGATTACCCTCTTTAATTTGTCGCTGTCTATCGGGTAGGCAACGTACTCTATCTTTGGGGTGTGTTCTTCTAGTATTTTTATTACTTCTAGGTAATGTTCCCTAGTTTTGGTGTTAATGACAATAGATCTGCGAGATCTGGCAAACTTATTGTCAGAAACGATACCTTTCTTTGCTGCTTTTTGCAGGATCGCTTGATGTTCTGCGACCGTCTTTAAGATGATCGCAGGAGGTTTAGGTCTCTTAACGTTAACCTCTGCAGGTATCTGAGGGTCAACGACGTTTTCTTTATCAACTCGAGGTTCTTTCGGTACCTCCAAGTTTTTCTGGGCTTTTTTCTGCCCACTTCTTTTTTGTATTTTTTTAGCAGCTTTTGTGAGCACTTCATCTTTTCTTTCGTTGATTTTCTGAGTTTGTTTCTCAACAATACTCAGTGCTTTTTTCGGTTTCTCGCTACTGTTGACTGATTTCTCAGTAGTGGTGCCTTTTGTTTTTTCCTTTTTTTGGACTTTTGTCCATCCTGCTTCGCTTTTTTCTTTTTCTTGTATTACCTTCTGTTCTTTTGGCTTTCCTCCGCAACCAGACGTAGAAGGGGCGGCGATTCCCATCCAGGGTGGGCTTCCTGGTCTGGTTATTTCCCAGATGACCGTCTCATCTCTTTTCTTCTAGCTCTTTTCTTTCATTCCTTTCGGTCAGAGCCATTATATGGGCGACCAGCTTCTTGATTTCTTCGTCCTTTGCCTTGTTTTCTTTCCTTAACTCAGTCATCTGAGTTAGGAGGTCTTGTATTTGGGCATTTGTCTGTTTTTCCCTTTGACGGCTCTCTTCTTTGAGCAGTCTGATCTGTTCGGTCAGTAAATCTACCGACTTATAGAGCTCATTTTCGTCTTTTTCCCTTGTTCTTTTCCTTTGTTCCTCATCTTCTGAGGAGTCTACGGTTGGCCTTTGCAGTTTTTTCTTCCTGCCTACCTCCGGCTCGGCGTTAGTTACGGTAAAGATGATGTCCACTATGGGGGCTATTTCATCGTTTGTTTGGGGGCGGGGCTTCAATTGACTCGGTGGCTGGGCTAAGCTCTTCGTCGAGGATAACTTCCATGGTGGTCGAGACGCTGTCGTCTGTTTCCACCTCGCTTTTTTCATCTTCTTCGTCCGGGATGAACGATTCGTCGTCAGAAGTCTCTACGATTAACGCGGATTCGGGTTTTAAATTTGAAGTATAATCATTATATAATTTAACTGCAGATGCAACTGACGGGGTGGGTGACTTGGGATTGTCACTGTCTTCTTTTTCTTGTGATGTCACCTGCGTGACATCACTTTTTGTGGGGAGGGTTCAGTGTTCAAAAGGCTATGTGGAGTTTGCTACTGTAAAGACTCTGTTTTTGTCTTTCCGCCTGGCCGCTGCCTGACGGTTTTCCTGGGTGTCGTCCCAGCAACCTCTCGGTAGTTCTTCCCCTGATTTATCAGGGAGGGATCCTCTTCAAGTGTTTCTCACCTCAGAGGCAGGAGTCGTTTCTGTCCGACCTAGATTTCAAAACTAGGCCTTACAGTGTCATAGCTGTCGACCCACTGAGGAGAACCTGTATTTTTCGCTGACACGAAGCTATTAAAAGCCTCCGCGAGGAGCCTATAAAGGCAATCCCTCGGCGGTTTAACTTAAAAATAGCCCCGCATCCGCTTTTCACTTTGTTGAAGGACAAAGGCCTGTACAAACTGGGTGTCTTACTGACCCGGAGCCATAGAGAAATTTTTATTTCTCTATGCCCGGAGCTAATAAGCTCCGTTGCATTCAGGTCGATTGCCCCTACGTCGATTGCCTCGCTGAACGTCTGTACTGTTGAACCGCTGAGGTTCAACTACTGACTACTACAAGCTTTTACCGTATTCATTCGTTTATAGCTTTTATTGGTACTATTCATACTCGTATTCACTATTTTATGACACCATTTGGGATCTCCTGGCTTCTTCAGTAAGTTCTTTATTGGAAGTTTGTTAGTTGTCAGTTCCATCTTTAATAATTTTATTCTTTTGGACAATAAAATATCATAATCTGTTTTATCCGGGTCATCTCTATTATCAAAATCATCGTAGTTAGGATACTCCACCGTTCTATAGTTATCCTCATCTTTGGAATTGTCAATAATAACTTTAAGTTCTCCGAGAACATCGTTAGGAATTTGGGTTGTTATCAAATCTTTATCAAACTCCTCTTCATCTTTTTGGTAGTCAACATTTGGTGGAATTATTACCAGATCTATTTCAGCATTATCGGTAATCTCTACACTTTCAATATTATCTATGGGTGCTGCAAGCGTTTGATAATTTTTTTTATAAACTACAGACGTGGTTATTTTAGAAATACTTATCGTAGAATTTCATACCTACAAAAATTTATATTATATTTTATACCCTTTTGCTCAATGTAACCAAATAGATACAAAGAAGTGTAGGTTCTTTTGCTTATCAAAACAAATATGAGATAAAATTAAATTCACTCAATATTCTAACACTGATAATAAAACAAATTTTAGTCATGCAACAATAAAAATTTATGAATACAGAACGTTATTGACAAAAATATTTACGTACCACAATTTAACTTCAAATCACAACTGTAATGGCTTTTTCAAAGTGCTGTATTTTAAAACCACGAGAAAAAATACAGTAATCTATCGTACAGTCTGAGTGACGAAACTATGCAAAGCGTCTTGTGTCACAGATATTGCGATTTTTAACTATAGATGGCATCAGCAGAAAATTATATTTGCCGTACCTGTGCAGGTACACTGGGCTTTAATTGGTTAGGTTAGTTTAAACTAAATGTAATATATCTTAAGTTCTGGCCATCTACATTCTTTTATATCTAGAATGTGTTATGGTCAATCGCAATGTCATCGTCTTTTAAAAAACTTTTATCATCTGGCAGTCGATATTGGAAAAAAACATTTTTAATGGTATCGTCTACTGTTCTTGAGTTTTTGTGATATAAAAAGTAAATTTTATAAATTACTTTGCATTTTTAGACTTTTGCTTTCCCCTGAATATGTTTCATTCATCTGACGAAAAACTACTTATTTCATCATAACTACATAATTTAAAATTTTTATCCCGAACACTGGCATCACTCTCCATGTCTAAAAAACTCTTCCACTGGCTTTTGCAAACGCTTCTGCTCGCTTTCATCTGACATATTAAAAACTTATGAGACACATGTGTGCACACGTGCTTATCAATTAAAATAATTCTAAAAAACGATAAAATGTAAGATTTTGTACTTGAACTGAAAAATAACGATTTAAAATATATAAACTTCTACTGTAAACGTGTTTAATATTGGGCCCACGTGGCGTTTAACGTGTTGAAATTTTGTTTCCATATTGGGAGACATAAAAAACTAAAAAAATGTCAATTACCAATAAAGTAAAATTCACAGCTGCACGTGTAAAAACGTCAAAAATATTAATGATATAATTAACTTTTTACCCTCAATCTGCGGATCCTAATACAGACCAAATTTTACCATCTGCTTGCACACTTTGTGAGGGACAACGTCAAAATATAAATAAATTTGGTCGATGCGGGAGTACATAAATTACAGAACCGCCAATTTAAATCAAAAGCGAAAGTATTTTTAGAAGTATATTCGAGCCTTTATAAACGGAAATAACTCGTATATTTTTTTAACTCAGCTTTCTACGCAGTTCAAACCCTAAAATCACAATATTAAAAATTCTATTTAGAACCAAACGGCCCAGTTTATTCTAGTGGATTGTGTTTTAAAATAAATGTGGCCTGAACAATGTTTAGAATTTATAATTTTTGTGTAAATGTGCTTTGGTTTTTTTTTTTCAAAAGGATATCAAGTTTAATTTTTATGGCGGTGATTTTGGTCAAAAACTATTTTATGAATGCTTCAGTCGAGAAATTTTAAATTTATTTTGTGGATTATTCCTTTGGATTTTCGGTTCCATATATACGTAAAATACCATTCAAACAGACTATTGGGTTATATATTCAAATAAATGTTTTGATACTTGGTAAAAACCCCGTTTGTCATTAAATACAAAAAATTTACGTAGAATATGTGTAATAACCCGAAAAACATTAATTATAGTTATTTTAGATAAATTATAAAATTAGCTTGATTTTAACAAATGTTTTTTTTAGAAAATCAATAATTTAATATTAAATATTAGTTTTAGACAGATGTAGAAATATTAATGTCATGTATGTATAAGTGTCATAATTAATTTTCAGAATGCATTTCAGAATGATTTAAAAAATAGTAAGTCAGCTTTGGACTAAATTATGTGTAAATTTGGACGAGCCCTCTGTGGTAAAATACCATTCAAACAGACTATTGGGTTATATATTCAAATAAATGTTTTGATACTTGGTAAAAACCCCGTTTGTCATTAAATACAAAAAATTTACGTAGAATATGTGTAATAACCCGAAAAACATTAATTATAGTTATTTTAGATAAATTATAAAATTAGCTTGATTTTAACAAATGTTTTTTTTAGAAAATCAATAATTTAATATTAAATATTAGTTTTAGACAGATGTAGAAATATTAATGTCATGTATGTATAAGTGTCATAATTAATTTTCAGAATGCATTTCAGAATGATTTAAAAAATAGTAAGTCAGCTTTGGACTAAATTATGTGTAAATTTGGACGAGCCCTCTGTGGTTCAGTGGTAAGAGCGCCTACCTTTAAACCTAAAGGTAGTGAATTCGAATCTCATCTGGGTGGAGAAATTTTCGTTTATTAAAACTTAATAAATGAAAATAATTTCTATTCTTGTGCGACCGGTACTCACCGGAGGGACCGCAGACATTCGGATACAATTAGCGTCTCTTAGCAAAGACAATGACGTCGACTTTGCTATGCTGGAAGATACCCTTTTATACCTGAGGAAGCAAAATAAAACTCAGGTGATTCGTTAGATGTGCTTTTTAATTAAAGGTCCAAGCTTTCGTCAATGATTATTGACATCATCAGAGTAAACTACAAACAATCAAGAGAATAAACAATGAACAAGTGGACAATACTTAGTTTCCAGCGCAGCTTTTGTATGCAATTTTTGTGTTTTGAAGGTGGTAGTTAAATAAACTTTGAGTAATTGTTGCCATTTTTTTTTTATTTTTATAAGATCAATAAAATTTATCACATTTATTGACCGGTCACTATTGAATTTTTATAAAGTCTGTTTGGAAAAGTATGTAATATTATTTTAATATTTTACACTTAATATTTTTTCTTTACTGTACTATAATGTGATCTAATTTAATTGTATATTCTAACTTATTTGCTTTAAAATATATTGTTTCCTGTTATTTCGTAAAACCCCGTAAAACTGACTTAAATACATTAAGTCATGTATGTATAAGTGTCATAATTAATTTTCAGAATGCATGATTTAAAAAAAAGTAAGTTAGCTTTGGACTAAATTATGTGTAAATATGGACAAGCCCACTGTGGCTCAGTGGCAAGAGCGCCTACCTTTAAACCTAAAGGTCGTGAGTTCGAATCTCATCTGGGTGGAGAAATTTTCGTTTATTAAAACTTAATAAATGAAAATAATTTCTATCCTTGTGCGATCGGTACTCACCGGAGAGACCGCAGACGTTCGGATACAATTAGCGTCTCTTAGCAAAGACAATGACGTCGACTTTGCTAAGTATTAAGACAATTACTCTACACACTCACACACACACACACACACTACACTAATTACCTGACTGTACCATTCCAATGATCTTAGTTGTCGAGGCATTAACTCAATATTAATAAAAATTCGGAATAGCTCGAACGCTTTTCAATCTTTATCTTAACTCTTTTGGGGGCCAGTGATCCCATACTGTAACTACAATTTCACGAATTTTTATCCTACTGTCCCGGTATGCGTCAGCCGGAACCACAGACCAATTCTCTAATCCATTCTCTTACACTATCGCTTTAGTGTGTTCTAGTAGATGATAAATGTGACACGATTTTCGCTACTTTGCGCACCACCCACTAAAATTTTTACTGAACGTAAACAAATTGATAATGGCAGGTAAGAATAGGTGAATTAGGTTAGTTAATAGTTGTTAAAGAGATCGTATATAATTTATTCTGGTATTTGTGAATATTTTTATATTTTCAAGTCGTCTAAAAGATGTGGTTTTGTATGTACCCACAAGTACTGTGTATTATTTTTGTTGTTTTTTTTATTTTACAATAGAAACGATGGCTAAAGGCCTAAATACTTGGTGTACCGTGGCTGACCAAATATTACACTAATGGTTATGGAGGGGTAATTTATTGATACGGGATTTAAAAAACTTTACAGTTCATGACCAATTTTTTCAATTTTATTACCTAAAGAAAACAATGAACAATAAATAATTAAGAAACTATGGGAAATGATGGTGTATTTGCTTTTATTGAGAAAATACCATCTGACTGAGAGTCATAAGCGTCAGATATTGATTCTGATGTTGAGGATCTTGGAAATAGTGAATCAGATAACGGCATCCTGCGCACTCAATATTCATTGGAAGAAATGAATCAAACGGTTGACAAAGATGAACATGTTTCTGGTAAAAGGAAAAAAAACTTTTTCTTCTCCAAGTGCCCTGTCCGTTGCGAGCGTTGGCTATTATAATTGCAATTCTGATCTCGTTTGCGGCGCTTCTGAATAGTTTGACCGATGTGAGCCCAAACTACTTCCGCAGATTTTAGAGCCACGAGTGTCTTCTCCTGCCTGACCCTCGCTTACTGTCTATTTTCCTCTAGACAATCAATTGCAGTAGACGGTACCTATCGTGTCTCAATATGTGGCCTAGATATTCAAGCTTTCTTTGTTTAATTCTGCTCACGATTTTTTTCTCCTTTTCGATTCTTTGGATTCGTATGTTTGGTCCACGATATACGGAGAATGCGTCCACCCACATTTAGAATGCTTCTAGTTTTCTCGTGAGCGTCTCTGTCAGCGTCCAGGCCTCCACACCATATAGTAAGATCGGAAAAATGTAGCATTTAACTAGACGTAGTTTTAAGGAAAGAGACAAATGCTTGCTTATGAGGAGCTTTTTTATATTGCTAAATGCTGTTCTAGCTTTTTCTATTCTCGCCTTAATTTTTGGGACCTGTTCCCATTTTGCATTTACGTTGGTGCCAAGGTACACATAATTCTATTTTTTGTAATGCTCCAAACACTTGTTTTGTGACTTTCTGTTTCTTATTTTCTTTTAACTGTTTCTTATTTTGTCTCTGTCTATACTCTGCTTCTATTCTATCTTTTATAGGAGTGTCTGTAAGTACTAGTGATTGCCCCTTCTTTCTTTTGGTAATATTTTTTCTAGGGGGTGCTTTTGGATGAGGCCTAATTACTTCAGATGTTATTAATATTGATGCTTTAGAATGAGAAGGTCCAGCTACTGGAGGTAAATCAGAAGGTTCAAAATAGGCAGTATTAATTTCATTTGAATCAACGGATATTTTCTCTATGGGAACAATATGAACTTCAGTGGACGACCCGGGAGGAGTGTTTGCTTCACTTGTATTTTGACGTTCTGGATTTGGTAAAGTTGCAACTTCAGACGGTCGATCTGTGACGTAGGATATCATGAAATCTTGGTCTGTGAAAATGTTGGAATCCAGCGGGCAAATTCCAGTTTTCTGAAAACCTTTTAAAATATGGGTTGGGGTAAAGGCTAAAGGAAATGCTTTACCAACAATTTCACTTATGTTATAAATTGTTAAATTTGAACCCGGGTGATTAATCATCCATTCATCTGATGCTCTATTGGAGTATGACTTAAAGAGTCCAAAGCAGGAAATATCCAAAGGTTGCAGCCGATTACTGCAGTGGGGTGGTAAGGTCAATAATACTATGCCACTATCTTTTGCTTTCTTCAAAACATCAACTGCATATTGGCTTTCATGATTGTCTAATACAATCAATATCTTTTTAGCAGGAGAGCAGTTAGTATACTTAATAATATGATCCAAACATTCTGAAAATGTGTTCGAAGTCATCCAACTTGTAGGAAATGCGGAACCACCAGAGCCAGGAGAAGCGTATTGCAACATTTTTGGGATAAATTTTTTTCTTGGGAAAACCATAAATGGGGGAATAAAAGTACCATTTGCAGATATTACACAACACAGAGTTACTAAAATACCCCGTTCTCCTGAAGTGATTTTTCCGACTTGTTTGCAACCACTTTGCGCTAATATCTTTGGAGGCTTGTGCACAGTCGTAACTCCTGTCTCGTCTAAATTATAAATATCACTTGCACAAAATTTGTACTGTTGAAGCACTCTTGTTAGATTTTTAAAAAACTCACCAACATTGTGTTTGTTAAAGCTTGTCGCACGAGACAAACTGGTAGTTTCCGGTGTGCGTAACGTCAACCGAGAATTACGATGTCGGAAATTTTTCATCCACTCACTCTCAGCGGCACCATTTAAATTCCAAGTGTCTGGTATAACAATTGAACTTGTGATCGCAAAAGAATAAGCCAAAATTCTAGTCTCTTTTTCAGTTAAACCATAGCATATATAAGAGGCATCAAGTAAATATTGTGCCAATATAGCTTCCTCTGCTTCCGTAAATACAGATTTATACCCATGTTTTTGTGCAAACTCATACTTTTCTTTTTCGTCACCTGAGAGAGCCTTATATTTTGAAACATGACGCTGTAAAGCCGATTTTGATATAGTGTTTATTGCTGCTGCTTCTCTCAAGGTTTTCTGACCGCTGATTACTTGTCGAACTGCTTCCTTCATCTGGTTTGCCCTTTCCAAGTGAAGTATAGCACTATCTTCGTAATGATCTTGTAGCTTACCCCTCGCCCACTTAGGCATTGTTAAAAAATCTCTAACAAAATTAAACAATATAAAAATTATCATCCTTACCTAATTGTTTTTATTCAATTGGAAACATCAATGTGTTTTACAAGTACCAAAAAAGTAAAAACATGTAATCAGAAACATACTTTTCAATAAAAACCATCAGAAAAACCCTTAAAACATGCACTATTTACATGCGTCCCAGTATGAACCACTTTTTTAGATGTCCCAGTATGAACCACGTAGACATTTCTCAGTATGAACCATTCCACGAAAAATAAATTCTAACTGATTACTTAAAATAGGCAACACGAATACAAATATTCACTGGCCCATTTACTCTCTAATATCCTAACGTCAAAACATACTAAACAGAGTTTTAAAATGTTTACTAATAAAAAAGTTATAAACGAAATTATTTGACTCTTAATATAGAAATGGCATATATTGACTTACCTTTTTACTAAAAATATTAAATATGTTTCTTATTATTAGCCGGAAACTGCAAATTAATCACAAACACAACGTGCACGAACATATATGACTCAACACAAGTGATTTGAGATCTTAGACGCAACCTACAAGGTTGCCAGATCAGTTAGCCCACTATGAACCATGTCCCAGCATAGACCACTCTCCCCTAAATGAAAACAGTCTTGAATCGAAGAAAGGTAAAGTTGGCTACAACAAACTATATAAAGTGCGACCAATGCTTGATAAGTTATCTGACACTTTCATTCGATATTACAAGCCAAGTAAATGCCAGTCAATAGATGAGTCAATGATTAGATTTAAAGGTAGAAGCATTTTACGCCAGCATATTCTTAAAAATACTGTATAACGGGATTACAAAGTTTGGATTCGTGCTAATGAATCTGGTTTTGTTTCAGAATTTTCAAATCTACACTTGGAAAGTTAAAAACTTACCTGAATAAGGCTTAGGTACACAGGTTGTAAAAGACCCCACAAGCAATCTTGCTGGTAAATGCCACAAAATATAATACATAATAATATATAATATAATATAATAATAATATATAATATAATCATATAATATAATAATATATAATATAATATAGTATATAATAAGGGTACTTCTTTATGCACACTTTTTTTATAAAACTGAATAATTAAAGGGGTGATTTGAAATTCTTATTTTTTCAAATATCTTCCAAACGGTTTTGAATACAAAGTTCATATTTTGGGAGTGATTATAAGACAATAGCATAATTAATTTCATGTCACCACCTACCACACCCTATATTAATACAGGGTAGTTTTGGAGGGTACGTGGGGGTTATTGTGTCACATGTTTTTTAATTTTTACATATTTTAAAAATTGTTTCCTCAGACTTTTCTACGCAAAAAAGGTGCTCTTGTAATATTTCGATACATATCACCGTTTTCAATTTATTTAAACTCGAATGTATACATGTATTTTATTGTAATCGTTACATTTCTTAATATTCATCAAGTATGCTTTGGAACTGATACTTGTATTAGCAACAACACTTTAATCTCAAGTAGTCTATGAATTGTCAGTGACGTTTAATAACAATTAAATTATTTTATCTACACTCTTATTGTACTCGACAGTGAAATTTGTTTAACACATGGACGTATAAACATAGATGGACACAGGAATAAGATACCTTTAACACACAATGTTTTGAAGGTTCGATAGAATGTGATGCTTCCGCAATGAGCATAAGCGTGCTTGAATTTAAACTCGCGGGTAATTATTCAGATTTTAAAAATTGGAAGTAGTAATAATGTATAAAAACACGTTCAAAGAATTAAAAATAAAACGGGAGTTTAACTATTAACAAATCACGTCTTTATAGAAAAATTAAAATACAATTTTATTTGCTTTAAAATTAATACAATTAAATGTAGTTGAATTCAAGATAATTTTTTAATAGTATCAAAATAATGCTACAATAAAAAATCTTTATGTTTTCTCCTTAATTTGCTACCCAAATAGTTCGATCTTCAATATTATTTGGCAACCTACATAGAAAAATAAATGAATTTTATTCATTTCACTAATTTATTTGTATCCATGAAAAATATTAAACTAAAAAGGTACTAAACAGATCTTTTTTAATCAGATGATGTCTACTTACAATTTATAAATGTCTACTAATTTCATGAACTCATATTATCTTATTCAATACATTAATGATCATGAATAAACCCAATGGTACGCCTATTAAAATATAAACAAACACGCTTCCTCATTTCCTCATCTTAAATAATGTAAATTGTATGTACTTGCAAATGAAATGAGAGATCGGGATGTAAATATTTCGTTTATTTTATTTTACTTTTCACAAATATCACTCAAAATACAGCCAAAATATTAAAAAATAACTTTTTCCTGATTTACTGTTAAAAGTAAACAAACATGGAACAGCATTTGAAGTTTGACGTAGATCCATAAGACAGAGAAATGTAAACAACCGTTGCCATTTATAAATAGTTTTCAGTGCTTCTATATATAAAATAATTGATTGATATCTATTATACGCTATTATTAAATGATAATGTACACTATGTGCACACATGATATTTTGATTACAATTAAATATATTAATATAACCAATAAATTATTATTTTGGTTTCATAGCACCTGTAGAGTATAAAATACGGAGTAATATTTTCAGCGACTCGCGAATAAGAAATTTTAAAACAAAACGTGACAACAGTTGAAGGTGCTCAGAATATGACCTATTCAAATAATTTTGACTTTACAATTTTATGTAAAGAACTGAGTCCATCTGTGTTTATACGTCCATGGTTTAACACGTCTCTTTTGCTATATTTTTAAATTAGTTTGCCTGCAATATGGCACACTATTCAAATTCTGAGATAGCAGACATACTTTTAGTATTAGGGGAATGTTCGGGAAATCTTGCTGCAGCTGTAAGACGCTACAGAGAAAAGTATCCGAACAGAAATATTCCCAATGCCAGGAATTTTGTAAGTACTGAACGATGACTGAGAGAAACCGGTTGTCTTCAAAGAAGGAATACAGATGCTGGTCGTCGTAGAGAAGCAAGAAATGTTCGCGTTGAACAGCAAATATTGGATGCTGCAATAAATGACCCCACAATAAGTACACACAGGTTAGGATTAAAAACGAATATTTTCCCTTAAAGTGTTTTAAGAGTTCTGCATGAAGAGCAATTACATCATTACCACTATCGACAGGTGCAGGAATTGTTACCTGACGATATGCAACTTAGAGTTGATTTTTGTGAAGTATTGCAAAATAAAGTTCAAACTGCACCAAATTTTTTAAGCAACATTCTGTTAACAGACGAGGCCACATTTACAAGACAAAGTATGTTCAATTCAAGAAATATGCACTTCTGGGCTGAAGAAAATCCAAGGGCTACAATAGAAACTCACTTCCAACACACGTTCAGGATAAACGTTTGGGCAGCTATTTTAGGAAATAGTTTCATAGAATACCACATACCGGAAATTTAATGATAACATGTATTACAATTTTCTAGACAATATTTTACATGATATTTTGGAAGATATTCCATTACAAATACGAAGAAACATATTTTTCATGCATAATGGTACTACACCACGTTACACAAGAATTTGTAGAAGGTGGTTACATGAACATTTCCCTGATAGGTGGCTAGGCCGGGGTGCGGATGCACCGATTCATTGGCCTGCTCGTAGTTGTGATCTTAATCCAATGGACTTTACAGTATGGAGTAATTTGAAATCAAAAGTGTATAACACTCTAATTAATACAGTAAATGAGTTAAGAGACAAAATTGAACAAGTATTAACATTTTGTGGACTTAACGGTTGTTAAGGCCTTCATTATTTTTAAAAAACGATCTAGTGGTGCATTAACAATTTCCTTAAAGGAATTTCGGTTAGCAGTTTTTACAGAACTTATATGTACTCCTTTATTTAATCAAAAGGAAGAAAATCGTCCGATTCTGAAATAAATAAATTTAAAATCTGCGTTTCCATTGAAATATGCAGTAACAAGTCGGAGCATATGCCAATACATGGAACCAAAGTAAGATGTGCACGATGCAGTACAAGAAACCAACCCCATCGAACGAGGTGGCATTGCACTGTATGTAAGGTGAGACTATGTTTATCTTAAAAAATCAATTGTTTTTTAGAATATCATAAAAAATAACGTCAACTTACCTTCTTTATAAATATTTATTATCATGTTATAAAAATTGAGATACCAGTGGTTCCACCATGGAAGCACCTCCAAACTACCATATAACTGCCCTACTATAAAACTAAACATAAAAAAAATAATTGCCACTTGACATTCTCTTTTGTATCACTGTTTCCCTAACTTGTAATAACTTTTCAGTTTTATTTAATACTTAATTTGGTCCGCAAATTGTTAAATATATGTATATATATATATATATATATATATATATATATATATATATATATATATATATATATATATATATATATATATATTAATTTGGTACACCATTAGGACGTGAGCTAACTTTAAATGGTAACTTTGAGATGTAATAGATAATTAATATGACTAACAGTCTCTAGAGTTAAGAATAACTATATTTTCACTAAATTATTACTTAACAGTAGCATTGTTACATATCAGACCATATTATCAGGCCAAAAGGATCCGTTAAAATCGACTTTTACTTACAATCTATTGACTAAAATAATTAGACTGATCCACAACCGAGGCGAGCTACCTTTTTTCACGTCTGTTCTAAGAGTAAGTAACTCTTTTTTTATTAAATGCAATATACCTAGGTAATATTGACACATTATGTTTGATAAGGTTTAAAATTATTTTTTTTTTTTTGGTACTAATATTATATTTATTAGAAATTTCAGAAAATATTTGCTGTCATAAATTTCCACAAAATAAAGAACATTCTTTCTCATAAAATATTTTTATATTTCTTTGCTAATACCGGAGAAAATTTTCGCCTTCCAAAGAATTTGTCAATAAGGTGCAATAAGGTATCACGGATATTTCACTTATGACGTTTTAATAACAGCGATTACGTGACCTAAAACAGGGGATCTTTATAATTTTTATACATTTTCTTTATAAAAACCAATCCAATTATTTTTCTAGATTTTATAGTTTGTAATTTATCTTTGGTAATCTATTTTGTTTTTTAATAATAAAACTCTGCTTGTAACGGGCGTCTAGAAGTGCGTCACAATATATTATGATTTTTAACAAGTTAAAATCTACATAACCCGAAAATTTGGTAAAAATAAAAATTGATATTTCGTTCGAAACTTAATTTAGTTCATTAGATCTATAAGTAGTTTAAGCCTGATGGAGTAATTAAAAAAATATATACATGCCTTATAAGAAAATGCACCGTTTGGCCGGAAAATGGAAAAACATAAAACAAGTTAAAAAATTACCTGTTTTTTTTACACGCAGCATCAGTAAAACAGAAGTAATACCGCCCTGTATACTGTTTACAGGTGAATAATAACCTATGAAAAGTTATTTTGGTGGAGCTTTTGTTATATAATCAAGTGTTATTTGTACAAAATCTTAATACACATGAAACCAAGCTAAAGTCACTTGGAACTAAAATTAAAAATCACACAAAAAAGTTTAAAATATTTATAAAATGAAATATTTCATTCACCACTACTTGAAATTAACACTTTGACAAATAATACTATTCAATATGGCGGAAGTGAATCCATCTACTTCACCGTATGTCATATCCCCTCTCTTACATATCTCTGGTTGGGAGGCTTCGATCACCACCATCAACCTGTACGCGTCCACTGCTCGACGTAACCTCTTTCAACTCTTTTCATCTGTCTCTGTCTTGTGCGGCTTGCATCCAGATTACTCAATATTTGCGTTTTTTTTAATTTAAATTATAAGCGTGATATAATTGTTCAAACATTATAATTGCATCATCCATACGATATACGGCTAGAAGGACGATCTCATCTGAAAATGTCAAATGACTGAGCTTGGCTCTATTTTTGTTGATACCATGCTCGTTCAGATCTACCTTCTTACAAGTATGTTGTAAAACCGTCGTGAAGAACTTTGCAGAAACAATGTACACCCTTTTCAAAATAAACGTATTTTTTTATTGATACGCGTGTCTGTATTTAATTTTTCGCAAAACAAGCAGGTGAGTGAGTACGCATTTGCTTACTATTTGTTGTCAAAGTTCAGTGTGAGTCTATTGTAATAAAAAAAAAAGAATATGTGTGTACTTAGTACTAATGTGTACTTAGGTACTAATACGCAGGTACTTAAGAAGTTATATTTCTATTATATGATTTCAAAGAATATAATATATTTTAAACAGTATATTTGTGTTTTATTTAAATATTATACTAATTTAAATACTTAAAAGTTTCCTAAAAATTCTTCAATAATAACAAAAATAAAAATAGTAAGCAAGGCACTAACATGACAGGTTCCTAAGCGGTCACCCATTTCTGACACTGTTTGATTTCTGTTTTTGCAGAACAACTCGTGTAAACCAGTGTGGTATGGCAGTATAAATTCATACTAAAATGAATTAGTGTGACAAATTATATCTACAAATTAAGCATTACAATATTTAGATTGCCTTTTCATCGTCGTTTCGTCATATTTTAATATTTATTACCCTATTTCCGATGAAAAAAAAATTCAAAAACACAATCATTATAAAATTTATTTTTTTCACATTTTGTTTGTACTGATTCATACGCAACTTCAAAGATTTAGCAACTAACTTTATACTGCTGGTGAGTGCGCGAAGGTACTTCATACTGTCATTTTGATAAAAAATTCACTCTCAACATTTTTCCCAAATGCACCTAAAGAAGTATAACTTCAAAAATATGAACTAAAATTCAATTATACCCAAAAAGGTACATAGTCTTCTTTCGCATTAAAAAAGTACACCGTTTTCGAAATAAACGTATTTTGTTAATGATGCATGTCTCTATTTAATTTGTTTGCAGAACAAACACGCTTTAAAATTAATGTATTTTAATGTAATATAAAATACAGGACGTAACTACGAATTTGGAATGTACGAATCTACGAATGTAGAAATCCGCGATATGATCTGTTTGTATGACAACTGAAATATTTGTTCTCGTAAATCAGCTCAACTATATTTCGAACTTTATCCAAATAGAAGGCAACCAAACCATAAAACTACTAGATCATTGTTCGACAGATTAGGCGAAACAGGGTCATTTATTCCCAAAAATAGGAATGCTGGAAGACCAAGAGTAATTTTTGCGGATATGGAGGATGAAATTGGTTTGCGTGCTGCAAGATTCAGAAACCAGTACAAGACTTGTTTCTGCGGCTAATGGTATAAGCAAATCTACGGTGTCAAGAATAATACAAACAGAAAATATGTATCCGTTTCGTTTTACTCCAGTACAGCATCTTTTACCACAGGATTTTACAGCAAGGCTCCAATTCAGTCAGTTTATGATAGGGCGGCATTTAGGCGATCCAATGTTTTATAATAAAATATTATGTACGGATGAAGCTACATTTTCTAGATGAAATGTGTTTAGTTTTTGCAATAGTCATATCTATGCAACAGAAAATCCTCATGCATTTCAAGAAAATCATTTTCAACATGAGTTTTTCATAAATATGGTATGGCATATTTGAAAATTGTATTGTAGGACTATTCGAATCACCAACTAGGCTTGACGGACTAACGTATCTAATTTTTTTAAGAGAAGATTTATCAACTCTTTTAAAAGACATACCTCTAAATTTGATATGTAAATCATCGTACATGCATAATGAAGCACCACCACACAGCAGAGAAGTTAGAAATTATCTAGATGAAATTTATTCTCAATTGTGGATTGATAGAGGTAGTGTATATTCATGGCCAGCACACAGTCTTTCGTTTTCGACGTTTTTTTCATTTTTTCGCGATTTTATCTAAAAATAGATTAAAAGATGCCTCTATAGTTGGAGCACACATACATATTAGGTACCAATCGCTTTGTCTTGGTCTTCAGAATGAACTCTGACCCTTTGAAGAACCAAAAAAAAAAGCTCAAAGCGTGGCAAACGATTAATCAGTCCCTAAATTCGACGTTTTTTTCATTTTTTTGCGATTTTATCTAAAAATAGATTAAAAGATGCCTCTATAGTTGGACCACACATACATATTAGGCACCAATCGCTTCGTCTTGATCACCAGAATGAATTCTGACCCTTTGAAGAACCAAGAAGCACCTGCTCAAAGCGTGGTAAGCGGTTACTCAGTTCCTAAAATCAACGTTTTTTCATTTTTTCGCGATTTTACCGGAAAATCAAGTTAAAATGACTTCCGTAAGTGAGGTTCATCTACCTATCGGAAGTTGGTGACTTGATCCTTAGTATGTAGCCTGATCCGTCATCAAATTATAGATAGTAAATTGTAATATAGCTGAAAACCTTGACATATTAATTTATTGTGTTTTAAGTAAGAAAATACGATTCAATTTTTTTTCTTCTTTTTTTTTATAACAAACTTTTTGTTTTGTTAGTATGAGTATTAGAACGAGATAAAAAATTGTTATTATTGATAAGTATAATGGTATAAATATATTTATTTTTCATTAATTAAACACTATAAAAAAGAACTTGGCATATAATATTAAATAATCTTGTGTTTAATAAAAACAATTCATATTAAAGCTCGAATAATATGAAATAAACAGAATTTCAATACTGTTTTTGATTCAAAAAGAAATTATATTAATAATTATATAAATTATACCAAATATATCGTATGATTATATTATTTTTTACATTAGATTTCAATCATTTTTTTTTTATTTTCACTGATATTGTACATTATGTACATTATTTTATTTTCAAATTTAGTTAGTTCTGGCGATTCTATTTTACATAAAACTTGAGTTGATAAAAAGTTTTGTGTATGCTCTGGTTGATTCAATAAACGAAAGTCATTTTTTGTAGTTGAGAGAAATTTTGTTACAAGATGTTCGTTGTTTACCTCTTCAACTACCCCTGCGTACCATTGATCATAAATTACTACGATCCAATCGCCTTTGGAAAACTCAGTTGTCGAATGAAAGTCATTTTACCTTCATTTTCCGGTAAAATCGCGAAAAATAAAAAAACGTCGATTTTAGGGACTGAATAACTGCTTGCCACGCTTTGAGCAGGTGTTTCTTGGTTCTTTAAAGGATCAGAGTTCCTTCTGGGGACCAAACGAAGCGATTGGTACCTGATATGTACGTGTGCTCCAACTATAGAGGTATCTTTTAATCTATTTTCAGGTAAAATCGCAAAAAAAAGAAAAAAAAAACGTCGGTTTTAGTGACTGAATAACCACTTGCCACGCTTTGATGAGGTGTTATTTGGCTCTTCAAAGGGACAAAATTCATTCTGAGGATCCAGACGAAGTAATTGGTAGCTAATATGTACGTGTGCTCCAACTATACAGGTCTCTTTTAATTCATTTTCAGATAAAATCGCGAAAAAAATGAAAAAAAAAACGTCGATTTTAGGGACTGAATATCCGTTTGACACGCTTTGAGCTTTTTTTGGTTCTTCAAAGGGTCAGAGTTCATTCTGGGAACCAAGTTAAAGCGAAAGCGATTGGTACCTAATATGTATGTGTACTCCAACTTTAGAGGTATCTTTTAATTTATTTTCGGGTAAAATCGCGAAAAAATGAAAAAAAAACGTTGATTTTAGCGACTGAATAACAGCTTGCCACGCTTTAAGCAGGTGTTTCTTGGCTCTTTAAAGGGACAGAATTCCTTCTGGAGACCAATACGAAGCGATTGGTACCTGATTCGTACGTGTGCTTTAAGTATAGAAGTCTCTTTCACTCGTCTTTCGAGGAAGATCGCTAGAAGAATGAAATAGCAGCAAATTGCAATATTACCATATTTGGCTCCAGTTAAGGTGCGAATTTTTGTAGAATTCCTCATATACTACTAATACATAAATAAATAACCGTCAAGAGTTACGGCAAAATATTGTAGAGATAGTTAACGTAATTAGGGACTATATAAACTCATTATTTAACATAAGACAAAATTTACACAAAAGATTTAGATTGTGTAGTTTATCCATTTTGAACATTTTAAATACCTATTGCAATTTTTTTTCATTTGGTTTGAAATTAGTGACTTTGTCATTTGTTTGATATTCACTTAAAACTCATTATTCTTACTTATTCACAACTCAGAATTTACTTTAAATTGGATCTTACTACTTCTATTATAAATTTGGGCAAAACTAATTAATAAAATTTTCAGAGGGGTATGTTAAAGATGCTCTTAGTACTATTTTTTTAAGAAAGAGGTGTACAGTTCTGTTCTTAATATCCTTTGGTTCACTAAATCCGAAATACTAAAACTTTTACCTTAATTATGTCCAAAACTAATGTATTACAACAAGGGAAACTTTCAAGTCTTATATACTTGATGTATTCAGAGCGATAAAAATATTCTCTAAACACAGAGTTACAAAAACTCATTAAGGAATACTTTGGTACAGAACCGCCAAATAGTTTAATTTTAAGAGAATTAAATTGTTACAAGTAATTATAAATTAGTTTTGTGTTTCATAAATCCTAAAATTATATAAATTTAGTTTTTTAATTAACAACAACACAACTTAAATTGTAATTTAGTTTATAATTTTATACTGCAATTATTGTATTTTGTCTTCCCAATAACAACCCTTAGTGGTTGATGAGGTTACTACAAAAATAAAACAAAACGCCAAATATACAAAACTAATAAAATCGGTACTTACGTAAGGTTCACAATCCTGGACACTCTCTAAGTGAGAAAATATTATCAGCCAACTTTGAAAGAAAAATGACAAAAGAAAATGGAATTTGGCGAAAAAGATACAACTTTAAACTATACAAAATATACCAAGATCCGGAAATTGTAGCATTTATTTAAGTAGAGAGGCTGCGTTGCAAATGACATGAGACAAAACGGAAGATATCTTAATAATTAAACAAAATATTTAAACAAGTACCAGTAGGAAAAAGAATAAGAGGAATAAGAGGAAGACCGAGGCTAAAATACATAAAACAAAGAGAAAATGATGTATTAATCTTAAAAATAAATAATGAAAACAAAAATAACAAAACAGATCAGAATAAAGTAGAATCCTGTTCTTCGTATATTTTTATATCTGATTCCTATGATAGAACAATAGCTTGTTCTTTAGATAGTTAATTAAAATAATTGCTTACGGCCTTCCAGAAGGTATATGTTCAAGATATTGTAGATAGTGTTGGTATTGAAGATGTTGATAATTGTTTGATGACTTCTGTGTTGGTTTTTAATTGTCTATCCATTTTTAATTTTTATTATCTTCATTTGTAAGTTTTCCAGTAAGAGCCGTTACTAATTTTTGACAGTTACTTTGACTTATCGGCTTATTTAAAAAATATAGGTAGATCCTTTGTTAACGTCAATACAAAATGTTTTAAATAGTTTTATATGGATTGAATACAAATTGTACTCCATAGTTGTCTGTCCATCCATTCGTCTTCTTTGATGGCTCTATCTCTCATTATGTGTCGTACATTTTCTTTTCAGGCAACTGAAGGTATTCCTTTTCTTCATCTTTGTTGTGGTATATAATTTAAAGTTTTTTTTGGCCATCTGTCTTTATTAATTCGCTTTACGTGACCATACCACACTAGTTGTCTCGTTTCAATTCTATCTACACTGGAATATACAGTATTTGTCCTTCTTCTAATATCTTCATTCCTGATATGATCTTTTTTGGATACACTACAGGCTCTCTTTAGAAAATCTATTTCTACTACCTCTATTCTTTTTCTATCTTTTTTCGTGAGCTGTCAAACTTCTGCCCCATAAGTCATAATAGGCTCTACCAAGGTTCGATCGATTGTCAATTTCGATAGAATGTTAACCGCTTTTTTTCCTGCTGCGTTCTGTTTGCGATGTCTCTTTTGGTAGTGCTTTCTTTAAATATTATAGATCCAAGATATTTATATTCATTGCATGTTTTTGTGCTTTTTATTTCTAACTCTGGATCTTCTTCATCATCTCCTATTTTAAGATACTCTGTCTTTGACATATTCATATTAAGGCCCCATTTTTCATATTCTTTCTTTAGTTTTCCAAATAGGTAGTCCATGTCTTCCTCATCATTTGCTACGACTATCTGATCCTCTGCAAAAAATAAAATTGTTAGATATTTACCACCGCCCATGTGTATTCCCATTCCGGATACTTGTTTCCTTCACTGCTCTAGCAATGATTGAAAATATATTTTAAATAAGGTCAGATATAGACAACATCCTTGTTTAAGCCCCTTTGTTGTTGGAAATGATTTAGATATAAAGTTTCCTTCTTTAACTACACTTCTTGCATTTTTGTATATATTTGCGATAGCATTCAAATACTCTGTACTAAGACCTACTTTCGTCAATGTTTGAAACAATTTTTTCAAAGGTACCGTATCGTATGCATTCTCTAAATCTACAAACAATAGGTGGATAGATAGATTCCTTGCCTTCCGTTTTTCGACTACCTGCTGCAGAACGAATATACCATCAGTGCACGATCTTCCTGCATAAAATCCATTTTATTCTTCTATGTCTTCGTATTCTGATTCCATTCTTTTTTTTATTATTTGACCGTACAACCTCCCCACTAAGCTGATAACAGTTATTCCCCTATAATTAGAGCATTTGCGTTTATCCCCTTTTCTTGAATATTAAGCTGATGTATCCAATACTCCAATCATCAGGGATATTTTGTCCTTTTAAGCATTTGCTAAATAGTTGAACCAACATCTTATGTACTATTTTTGGTCCATACTATACCAACTTAATTGCGATTGCTCCAGCTCGTACTGATTTACCGTTTTTCGATCTTTTGAGGGCAAAGTTTAACTCTCAGGTTGTTATCTTACTTATTTGTGTGTGTTCGGATTTTCCTTCCATTTCGTTCTCTTGGAATTTACATCTATTCTCTGTCAGTAAGATAATTGTGTTTCCACTGTTTCAGATCTATTAACTTTAAGTTAAATTTTTCCTTTCCTTCCCTCCGAAGAGACTTCAATTATCATCAATCGTTATCATTAATCATCATCATCATCACCTTCCAAGCTTGCTTATCTCTTGTTCCACCCATATACCCGTCTACCTCTGCACATCTTCGATCCCACACCTGATTTTTACTTTTCACTGTAAACCTCTCTGTTTACATATCGATTTAATTTGTGATATATCTTGTACTCGTCCTCCTTTCTCGTTGACATCCATTTCTGATAAGCAGTTTTCTTCTTGTTGACTAAGGTTTGCCTATTCTCCGACCACCATTTTTGATTTTTTGTTTCATGTTTGTCTTTATAACCCAAAGCTTCACTTTCCGCCTCATGCATGCATTTTTTAAGTTGCTGGTATAATTCTTCCGCTGATATATTTTCTCGATCCACATTTTGTAGTTTTGTGGCCGGTCGTAATTTGTAAAGAAATTTCGTTGAATCTTCTTTTAAGCTTTCTAGGTTATATTTAGGAGATGTTACTTCTTGTCTCTTTTCTATATTCTGTACCTGAATGTTATTGTTTTTGCGATAGTTAACTATCACGTTGGCTATAAGTAAACGATGTTCGGATCCACATTCTGATCCACGGTATACCCTTACGTCAGTTGTTTACAGCCGGAAAGTTTAACGTTGGATTACATAGTCGATTATCGAGCCCAGATTCCTAGTAGGTTGTATCCATGTAAATTTGTGGATGTCTCTATGTTGAAAAAATCAATTTATAATTTTGAGAGACATTGTTTCACAAAAATCTCTAAGATGCATTTCGTTGTCATTGGTTATTTGTTTCCCATATGTCTCTATTACTCTGTTATTTTCTTCTCTTTCTACTCTGCCGTTTAAATCTCCTAGTATAAAGATTTCATAGTTGTCAATAACTTCAGAGAGTATTTCATTCATCTCGTCGTAAAAATCGTCTTTACTTTCTGGATCTGCATCTTCATTTGGGGCATACATTCCGACAATTACGATGTTGTGTCCATTCTTTTTTATTTCCAGTATTAGCAGTTGTTTATTTACTTCAGTCCTCGATTTAATAATGTTTTTAAGATTTTTTCGAATAGCAATAGAGATTCCTCTCTTAGCTCTGTTATCTTTACTTATTTCACTTTAGAGATGTATATATTCTTCTATCTCTTCATTTCCTTTTCCCTTTTTCTTAGTCTCGGTGAGAATACATATATCTATTTTTCTTTCTGCTAATTCTTTGAATAGTTCTGTTTGTTCTTGTATGTAGCCAATATCGTTTTCCTTTTCCGTTACATTAGTCGTCTTTGTTTTAATCCATCCTTTGTATTCCGAGGCTTTTGATCGAAATTTTTAGCATTTATTTATTTTGACAAGGGATGAGTTGCTACTCCAGCGCTCCAACCCTCCTCCTTTATCCGGGCTTGAGACCGGCACCAGCATTTACTGAGCTACTCAATACACCCAGCACTTATCGAAGACGGAGTTACATTTAAACAAAAGATACTTATTATTCGGAGCTAAAATTATTGACAGTTCTGTCAATAAAATGATTATTATTATGTGATTTATGTGAACATTTAGTCCCTGTACACATGAGAGCGTTAGACCTTATTTTCTTTTTTGCGTCGTCCTCTTGCATAAAGTGAAATAGTCTATAATTTTTACTCATGATTAAGGCACAATAACTACTCCCAAATTCTACAACAAGTCCTCTGAAAAGAAAGATTTAAAGAAACTTGATTATATAAAAGTTAATATAAATAAATACCTTAATGATACAACGAGTTTTTCATTGGGTGAAATTCCATCCATTACTGCATTTTTACATGGGGATAACCATTCTTTTTATAAAGCTAACAGTTCATCAAAATTTGTTACACTTATTCTCTGTTTTCTTTGTGTGCCGTGCTTGTATTCAAGCGTTGGCTATCGTCATATTGACAAGCTGATGAAATTATTCTCGGTCGGCAGCTAGATGAAACAGTTCCTCGACCGTTTGTCCTGTCCATTGTCTAATGTTACGCAGCCAGGAGAGTTGTTTTCTCATTTTGATGTTTTTGATCAATGAGCGCTCTTTGTGCACGGTCTCTAGCACACGTTCGTTAGGTAAGTGTGCTGTCCACGTGATTCTGAGCATGCGACGGTAACACCATAATTCAAACGCTTCTAATTTGTTAAGATTTTTTATTTTCGTTGTCCAGGTTTCACATCCATAGAGTAAAGTGGACCAGACGTAGCACATTAATACTCTTAGACGTGTGGTCAACGACAGACTTCTATTGCATAATAGAGAACGCTAGTTAATAAAGTTTTTTCGTGCGAGTTCTATTCTGGTCAAAATTTCCTCGTCACTTTCAACCCTGCAATCAATCCAGCTACCCAGATATCTAAATTGTTCCACTCTTTCCTGGATTTTGTTATCTAATCTTAGTACTGAGTCTTCGATATTAATTTTTCCGACCACCATCCATTTTGTTTTTTTTTTGCGTTAATCGTTAAGCCCTTTTTAGTGCATTCGTTGTTTACAGCATTCAACAGGGTTTGAAGATTTTCTAGATCTTCTGCCATTATTGCGGTGTCATCGACTTATCTGATGTTATTAATAATTTCACCACCGATCTTAACACCTTCGTGGCGATTATTTAACGCTATTTCAAAAACTGGTTCAGTGTAGGCATTCAACAATATCGGTGACATAACACATCCCTGTCTGACACCACGCTTAACCCTGCTGTCCTGTTCAGGTCTACTTGACCCAAAAAAAATTATTTCTTATTTTACAAATTATTACGCGGCGTAACGTTTTGGTGTTTCGTGACTTTATTACTTAATATGAGGTCTTTCAATTGCATAAAAGATAAAAAATCAACTTGCTCATTTTTTTGATAAAAATTAAATTGTTACCTATGGTACGCTCGGGTCAATATGACCCACTTATTTAAACCGTTAAAAATTACCTGTATGGGTATGTTTAGTTGGTAGTATTTTATATTTTCTAATAGTGTTTGTCAGTCAGGTACGTCTATAAATAAAAACAAGTTTCTACAAGCTAGAACTTGTAAAATATGTGTAGTGTAGCTGGACGATGTCAGGTAGAATGGCATGTCACGTAAAAGGAAGTGGGGGTGATAGACAAGTGGTAAAACACTAATATTCCAAGGCCAAGCGCATTCATTTATTCGTTTATATTTCAAATTTCAGTCTATGTTTGTATGTTGATAATGTCGCACCGTAGAGCGCTAACCGAAGATGAGCTTCGCGAGCTCGCGAACGTGTCAGAGAGTGATGAGTGCATATCAGAAACAGAAAACAATACAAGTAGTGAGAGTGAGGAAAAAAGTAGTGATGAATCCTTTGGTGTTCCATTCTACGTACAACATCCTGTAGAACCTTCTGTAACGGTTCCTTCAAAAGACGATACTATCCAATGGTCGCTCGATCCTCCTTATCAACGCGGTCGTTTTTCTACGGCCAATGTTATAAATAATGCTCCAGGAGTTACAAGGTACGCATGTGCACGAATTTTCGATATTAAAAATTCATTTGACGCACTCTTTTCTGACATAGTTGCAAACCAAATTATAAATATGACCAACATGGAAGGACAGCGTGTTTTTGGAAACAACTGGAAAGACTTAGATAAAATTGGTTTTCAAGCATACATTGGTCTGTTATTGTTAGCTGGAGTTTTTAAGTCCCATGGTGAATCAACTAAAAGTTTGTGGAATGAAGAAACGGGTCGTAGTATATTTCGAGCAACAATGTCCCTTGAAGTATTTACAAAAATTTCGCAAGTAATACGTTTTGATAACAAGACTACTGGACAGGATAGGAGACGTACTGATAAACTTGCTGCAATACGTAAAATTTGGGAAAAATGGGTTGAAAATCTACCAAAATTTTTTAACCCTGATGAAAATGTTACCGTCGACGAGCAATTAGTTGCCTTTAGAGGCCGCTGTCCATTCAAACAGTACATTCCAAGCAAGCCAGCGAAATATGGCATAAAAATTTGGGCCTTATGTGACAGTAAAAGTTCTTATGCTCTAAAATTGCAGATCTATACAGGAAAGGAAGCAGGTGCCGCGCCAGAACGAAATCAGGGAATGCGTGTGGTGTGCGACTTGAGTAGTGATTTGAAAGGCCACAATATTACATGTGATAACTTTTTTACATCGTACAATTTAGGACAACTTCTTCTAAAAAGAAAAAATACAATGCTGGGGACTATAAGAAAAAATAAACGAGAGCTTCCAGCACAAATTGCGAATAAAGAAGTTCATAGTTCGTCTTTTTACTTCACACAAGATACCACTGTTGTTAACTAAATTCCTAAAAAGAATAAAAATGTTATTCTTATGAGTACTTTGCATCATGAAAAGGCTATTAGTGACAGAAATGACAAGAAGCCCCAAATTATTTTAGATTACAATTCCAGTAAGGGGGCAGTGGATACTCTAGATCAGCTTGTTGGTACATATACATGTAAGACAAATCGCTGGCCCATGATTGTTTTTTACAATATGCTGGACATTTCTGCCTACAACGCGTTCGTTTTATGGACATCGATAAATCCCCAATGGAATACCAATAAACTTACAAAACGACGAATTTTTCTTGAGGAGTTGGGAAAAACACTGGTGAAACCACTTATCCTTTCCAGGAAAAATTTACCGAGAACTAAAGACTCACAAGAACTGGTAAAAAGAACACGAGCAGAAGCGAGTAGAGAAGATGGAAATTCTAGTGAAACGTCTATGGACCATCCAACTCCGCCTGCTAAACGAGCACGCTGTAAATTTTGCTTTAAAAGGGATAACAAGACTAATATTTTATGTTGTATATGTTATAAACATATTTGTAAAACCCATTCTTTCTATTACTGTCCCAGTTGTAAACTGAATTAAATTTTGTAGATATTTGTTCTTAGGGTTTTCTGGGAAAGAAAAAATGCTTTTTATTTTTGTTAATAAGGTTTAATTTACAGTAACAATATAATTATTGTTTAATAAACTATAATTTTTTATTAATACAGTTTTGTTTAGCACCATTAGCTTATTTTATTTCTATTATGGAGCGTAAATCATAGTTGGGTCATATTGACCCGAACAGTACATTTGTGTAGTTTACTCGAACGGTACAGCAGGGTTAATAGAAACTTTAGCTGAAACTTCTTAATCCACCTTAAGACAAGCGGTCTGATTGTAGTAAAGATTTTTGAGCAATCTAATGTCATACGTGTCCAGACCAACTGAGTCTAAGCATTGAAATAATAATGTATGTGGTACTCTATCAAAGGCTTTTTCGAAATCTATAAAACATATGTAAATATTTTTCCTAAACTCAATGCTCTTTTGTAAGAGTATTCGCATGCAAAAAAGAGCTTCTCGAGTACCCATACCGTTTCGGCACCAAACTGCTCATTACCAGTTATCCCCTCACAAAGTTTATATATGCGACAATGCAATATTTTTGTAAAAATTTTGAGCATGTGACTTATTGATAAGTCGATAAACTGATAAGTCGATAGTCGCAACACTGTCTGGCATTCTTTTTCTGGGGAATAGTTATACATATCGATTCTAACCAGTTGTCTGGTAATTTTCCGCTGCTATATATCTTATTAAAGAAGGATGTGATAATTGCAACACTCTTATTATCTAATGGTTTTAAAAATTTTGCAGGTATTGCGTCAGGACCAGAAGCCTTCCTTCGTTTCGCTTGGTCGATAGCCTTCTGAACTTCTAAGATTAGAATAGATGGGCCTGTATCTTGGTCAGATGTTATTTCTTGGTAGATTCTATTATGTTATTTTCCCATTCGGTACAGCGCTCTTAAATATCACTTAAAATTCTACCACCAGAGTCTTGTAATATATTTTGTTCATAAGTTCTGTTTTTATCTGTTAATTCTTTTAGTTTTTTATGCAAATAGAAGCTGTCGTGTTGTTGCTCCAGTTTCTCAATTTCTAAACAGGATTCTTGTAGCCATCGGTCTTTTGCTACTTTAATTCTTTTTCGGATTTATTTATGTATTTTATTGTATTTTTCTCTGTTTATGGATTTATACTGCCTCCGAACGTCCATTAGATCTAAGATGTCTTGTGTCATCTAGTCATTTTTAACTTTACTTTTTCTTTAATAGTTCAAAAACTTTTGAGGATATTTTCTTAATTTGGGATACAGAGTCACAAAAGAACCCGTGGTCAATCTATCATTAATTAAAGGGTGCACCCCCCATCTTCTTTGACGTCTTTACCTTGCTTAGTCTACGGTATAACAACCAAATACATGCTAACTTCTCTAACTTCATAACCGTACTGACTTTTAAAATTTTGATAAACCATGGTACAATATTGTTCTGAAGCTATTTTCTTGTGGCATTTTTAAAGTAATTTTTAATTTTATGAAAATGCGCCACAATTAAGGGTTAAAGTACGTTTATAGACGTTTCAATTTCCACTTCGGAAATCGTTCTCAAAATACAATTATTTTATGAGAAATGTTTGCATGCCTCTTCACTTCCGCTGAAAAGTTAGCAGACATAACTAGGGATAGACAGGTAGGGATCAGACATACCTAAGTTTGTACGTAGCTTAGTCCATCTTAAAGTTTCCTGTTTAGTTCTTTTGATAAGGTATGTTAGCAATTATTTTTTATATAGGACAGGGTGCTGGCCTATCGCTACAACCCTTCTTCTTTATTTGGACTTGCCACGGCAACAATGACTGTTATGCTACTCAATCTATATTTTCCTACAATCAACAAACAACTACAGGCGAAGTTTGCATCCATTATATAAATAAGATAAACATGACGGAGTTTAGACAATGAAAACTTTTATCTTTATTTACCAAACTCAAAGATAATTCGATACATCAACGCTGAAATTTATTTAGTCTTATATTTAGTTTTGAATTCCATTTATAGTATAAAATCCAGTAGTTCAGGAAATATTAGATATAACTGTTTAACTTGTAAATAGATATTTATAAAGTGTCTTTTGTAACGTAGTTTTAAAGGACTATTTTCCTTTTTGTGGTGTCAGATAGAATTATACAACTTTTAGTGGTTTATCAAGGACTCGCCGAAACTGAAGTAGTTTTAAAATACTTGTTTGTTAACGAACGAAGCTGGAAAAGTATAAAGGATTAAATTGAAATACCCAACGAGCTTTTCTTCGGTAATTGAATTTTTTACCCAAGCTATCACGTCCGTCTAATTTATGCAAGTGGTCAGTTGTTTAATTAGCTGTAAAATAAGCTCCTATCACTTGTTTTTATAGAACAATATTCAACCACTTACTTTTTTATACAGTGTTATATAGGTATGTATTCAGAAATATTATATCTGCTTTTAAAAGCGAAGCTTTTATACTGACGTTTTTTTTTTTCTTTATAATGTATTATAGTAAAATGTTGAGACGACCGGCACAGAACTAACGCCACGAGAAGGCGCCACGGGTAGTGTCATAAAATAGCGGTTCATCACATAGATTCACTGCTCTTCTCATGATATATTTATTGTAAGTGGGGTTAAATTAAAAACTGTATAAAAAATAACTGAGATAACTAAATACAGACATTAAATAAAAAGTAAAAAATTAAATGAATACCTGTCAATGAAAGATTCGGTTCGTAACGATTCTCAAAAATTTTAAAATCATAAATGTCATTCAATTAATTACCATACTGAATCGACTGTTTATATTTCTGTGGCTTGGAATAAAAAGGGCGGATGTCCATTTTTCTGTATTTTAGGTTCATATCATTTCTATAGTAAGCATATGAGATAGTTTCATTTAAAAAAAGTCAGATGTCCATATCTTTTACGGTTTTTAACTTTTGCAAAACAAAAAGGCGTAAGTAAATACTCCTTTTTACGTAAAAAGGTCGTATATGGGACACCCGCCCTTTCTTGCAATATAATGGACATAAGATTATTATGCTTCAGCACGTGCAGTTTGAAAAAGGCGGTAGTCCAACTGACATTCTCAAAACCTAACCTCAATTAATATATTAGTGTGCCTTGTTTCTTTGGCGTTTATAGAGTATTCTTTATTGTGAAATACTTATTTATACAGATGAATAGGGGAAAGAAAATATTACTATTGGCAAAACAGTGCACTAATCAAGAAGATGATAAAGAAAATTTAACTTATCTTTGTAAGTACATACCTGCATTATAAAGATACACATATAATATGATTAGTAATGATGTACTATTCCAAATTCTTTCCTTGCAGCAAATAATGAAAACATACAACTAGAATGTAAGTTTGCGGATTCTTTTGTTGCTCCTAATGTTATATTAGAATCACATGGAACTCCTATAGGTAAGATTTAGTTTTTAAATTGATTTTACTCTATACTACGAAAAAATGCTTTGATTTTAGAGAACATCAGTGAAGTTGTTTATTCCGCAAGTAATGCTGAAATTTCTCTAAATAATCTAGAACAAGAGGTACCCAGTAGTGGTAAAATTTACATTTTCATTTTGTATGTCCACTTAAAACTTATATATTTGTATTATTTTAGTTACAGAAGATATAAATCTTATCACTCCTAATACGTATGTTGGTAATGGTATGATTCATGCAGGTGAATCTCTGGGAGAAACTAATAGATTGCAGGTTTTACATGGAAATGATGATGGAGATGTGAACACCATGCGAAGTTCTAAAGGTAAGATGAGCTTAGTAAACCTTGTATCTATGCACTAGAGAACTAAACTAATTTTTTTTTAGGTGATACTAATGATTTAGATATGAATGATCTAAGTTACGATCCAACCTTAGATTTAGCCAATGATACAGAAAATGACAGTGAAGAAGGGACAGAAAAAATTGAACATAAAAATGATGGCCCAGTTTCTGGTAACGATACAGAACAAGAAGAGATTGATTCTCAAAATAGGAGAAAAACGACAAGGAAACGAAAATCAAACCCTAAGTTATGGAAAACAAACATTGCAAAGGCAAAAAGACTAAAAGGAGAAGAATATGTTGGATTTAAAGAAAACGTAAAAGCTGCTAAAGTGATGGGTATACCTTGCAATTGCAGAAAATTATGCCATACTAAACTTGATGCAAATGAACGATTTCAAATATTTCAAACGTTTTGGAAAAAAACTTATAGTTGGGAACAAAGACATCAATTTTTGGCACAAAGTGTTAATATTCGTCCAAAAGATAGACAAAGATCCAGAAATGGCAGTCAGTTAGGTAGGAGAAACTTTACTTACAGCTATGTTTTCAATATAAATAACAAAAATATTGAAATATGTAAAGTTATGTTTTTGAATACATTATCAATATCTGAAAAGGTTGTCCGTGGAGCAGTAATAAAGAAACTGCAATCGCCAGGAGGTTTAATTTCAAGTCCTGGTGAACCAATATCAGCACGAAAATTAGATGAAGAAAAGAAGCGCACTGTTATGGAACATATTAATCTATTTCCAAGAGTAGAAAGTCATTACAGTCGTAGCCATTCTAAGAGACAATATTTGAGTCCTGAATTAAACATTGCTGTAATGTACAAATTATACACTGATTGGTGTAATGAAGAACTCATACCCAAAGAAAAAATTGTAACAGCTAGTATGTACAGATTCATATTCTGCACTGAATTTAATCTGAGTTTTAAACTACCGAACTTGGATACATGTGATATGTGTGATAAAATTACATGTAGTTTACAAAACGAAAATGATGAGAATCTAAGAAAAACGATCGAAAATGCTAAAAAAAATACATTTAGATGATGCAGAAACTCGCTATGGTCTAAAGAGAGTAGATAAAGAGAGAGCCAAGAAGGAAGGCTCAAACGAACGGGTTGTAATGATTGATTTACAAAAATGTTTACCGACCCCATTATTAACCAATGCAAAATCATTCTATCTTCGACAGCTATGGACGTTTAATTTTACTATTCACGACAACACTGCTGGAGAAAATCATTGTATGATATGGAATGAGACAATATCTGAGAGAGGTGGGAATCAAATAGCATCGTGTTTATTTAAGTGGATTCAAACTCTCCCAAATAATATAAAAGAAATTACTCTTTGGTCTGACAACTGCGCTGGGCAAAACAGAAATACAATGTTGTTTGCCATGTATTTGTACGTGGTTCAAAAATTTCCTCATCTTGTAATAAACCACAAATTTTTATTGACAGGCCATACACATATGGAAGTAGATGCAGTTCATGCTGTAATTGAGAAGAAAAAGAAAAGACTGTCTACAATGTCCATTCAAACTCCTAGAGAATGGGCACAGTTTATACGTACTTGCCAATACAGTAATAAGCCATTGGAAGTACACGAAATGTCCCAAAATGAATTTTTCAACTGGGCTAATTTATATTCTGTTCATGGAAAATTAATTGTTCGTAAAGTAAACACAGATGGAGAACCGTTTTTGAGTTCTAATATTGTTCATTTGCAAGTACGATCAGATAAACCTGGTAAATTACTATATAAAACGGAATTTCATGCAGCCTTTAAAGAAGTAGATTTTAAAAGAAACAAAAGACTGAACTTAGGTTTCTCGAATAATTGTTTAAAGCCAATAAGGGTAAATAGTTTAATTCCCATTAATAAAAAGAAATACGACAATCTTATGGTTCTTCTACAATGGGTGGACGAACAGCATAAAGATTATTATATAAACCTCCCACATTATACAAATCTAGATTCTGATGAAGACGACCGAAAATAAAATCTTTTATAAACTAAATAAAATTATTAATCTATGTTTTGTTATACCTTGAAAATAAAATTGTTCATTTTGTAAGAGGATTATTTATTTATAAAGTCGGATGTCCATAAGAATTAATTGTACACCAGTTCATTAAAAAAGGCGGTTGTCCCTTTATTTTATATTATTTATAATATTTCTAGCATACAAATTGTTTCAAACATAGGGATATTCCAATATTATCTTTTACAAATACATTGATGGTGCTGTATTAAGTAGTAAGCTTATAAACTACAAGCAAATGTGGTTAATATGCGGCCAAATATAAACAATGGCCGATTACTCGAGTTTACGTTTTGTGACACCCGCCCTTTTCATTCCAAGCCACAGATTTATAAGAATATTGAATAATCTTATTTAGTTTATTAATAATTTTTTTCTTTATTATTGAGTTAATACCTCGGCAACTAAGATCATTGGCATGGTACAGTCAGGTACCTAGTGTAGGGTGTGTGTGTGTAGAGTAATTGTCTTGATACTTAGCAAAGTCGACGTCATTGTCTTTGCTAAGAGACGCTAATTGTATCCGAACGTCTGCGGTCCCTCCGATGAGTACCGATCGCACAAGGATAGAAATTATTTTCATTTATTAATTTTTAATAAACGAAAATTTCTCCACCCAGATAAGATTCGAACTCACGACCTTTAGGTTTAAAGGTAGGCGCTCTTACCACTGAGCCACAGAGGGGGTTTCTTTATTAATAATTAAATTTAATATTAACTGATATTTCATATATTTGATTATTAATTTAATATCTCGTCTACATTTGACAGTTGTGTCAGAAATAAACAACGTATGCTTTGTTAATACGTTAGCAAAGATGTCCTCTTCGACGAAAGAAATAGGTATGGATGCGATAAGTGAGAATAGTGCATTGATGATTGATGATGAAACAACTTAGAAAAAAGATTGTTTGCAGGCCACGAAAATGCAAATAAAGCATTTTAATTTGCTATCAGATAATATAATTTAAATAATATTTGGGTATATCTTGAAAAAACCGGTGAAAAAATCTTAGGTAGGCTGCACCCCATGATTGAAGGACATATAGTGTTTAAGATAATAAAACTTACTAAGTTAAAAAAGACATCAAGAGTCTTGGTCAAAATCAAATAAAGATTCTAGTAAATTTTGCGTTTAGATGCTAATGAATTAGTTAATAATAAGTCATTAAAAGAACATAATTTAAGAGCTTATATACCAAATCACTTGTTGGAAGTGAAAGGGTTAGTTTGGGACGTAGATACTCGGTACGATGTTAATTATTTATTGGAGAATAGTGAACGTACGTCTAAAGTTTTAAGAATATATAGAACAAAACGTAAGATTTAAAAAGAATCAACAACAGAGTATGTAGATAAGAAAACTGTAGTTATTACTTTTAAGGTGAAATATTCTTCCTAGTTTCATAGCCTTAATTCGAATATATTTTCACGTTGAGCAATTTGTTGGTAGAGTAGTACAATGTTTCAGGTGTCTGAAATTTGAACATGTTTCTAAACAGAACAAAAGTACACAGGATTTCTGTATACAATGTGGTGAAATTAAAAATACAGATCATAAATGTGAGAAAACCAAGTTTTGTATATACGGTAAAAATAGTGACCCTGTAACAATATGTCCTTTTTATGAAAAGCAAAAGAAAACTTAGACCATTATGATATAGCACCAAACTACCTTTTTCGAAGCAAAATTATACTGTGAAAATTCATTCTCCGGCCAAATTAGTCACAACCCTTCTTCTGCTCTTTCAAATTATGATAAAGGATTTCCCACACTTCCTGTAAATAATAATAATATTTCTATAAATCGACCCAATATGAGTATGAGACAAACTCAAATTCCAACATACCGTCAAACTAATTTTGATAGCAAAAATCTTTCTACAGGAAGGAAAAAAAAAGCCAACTCCCCTTTCATTCAATCAACAGTACAGCAACCAATTTTTCCCTTCATATTTGGACCCTTACAACCCTAACCTCGTAACCCATACAAACCAAACTATAGAAAATAACAAAATAACAAATTTATTGATAACATTGATAACAAAAATGAATTAGCTAAATGTGTGTCAACTTTTATAATCAAGCTTTTAAGTAACATTCGTACATTGGAAGACATTAAAACGATAGACGATAAAACAATAATTTCCGATTTAGAACAGATATTTCATACAATAGAGATAATAGTAATTTTAATGTCTCTTAAATAATCTTTTAAAATAAGTCAGTGGAACGCTAGATCTGCAGTTGCCAATACAGGCAGCTTAACGAATCATTAAAAAAAAAAAAAAATAGACATTCTTCTTCTCAGTAAAACATGCTTTAAAAAAATTTGCAATATCGATTTAATGGTTACAATCTTATCAGGAATGACAGGCACGAGGGTTTCTGCGGCGTTGCCATATTAATTCATAATTCAATTTCTTTTAGTGAATTCAAGTTAAATTGTAATCAATTCCGTTTCTTTACGGTGAAGATTATTTCTTTGCTTTTGCCTATTCTCTGCATTACTTCCACGTTAGTGATGTGGTCTGTCTTTAGGATATCCAAAGAATACGGGGATATATCCACAGCTCAAAGGATTCTAGTTTCTTCAGGGTGGCTTGCGTTGTGGTCCATGCCTCTGCTCCATAGTACAAGACCGGGAAGACATAACACTTGACCAGTCTTAATTTTAGTTCCATTGAAATTTTGCTTGTGAACCACTTTCCCATATTGTTTAACACGTTTCGCGCTTTTTCAATTCGTGATCTTATTTCTGTTGACTGGTCCCATTTTGTATTGACTGTGGTTCCAAGGTATGTGTATGTCTCCACTTGTTCTATTTTTCGACTGTTTAATGTCAATTGCATCGGAGGTTGTTGTGTTCTGCTGATGAGCATGCATTTAGTTTTGGTTGTATTGAGTTCTAAACCATATTCTTGACTTGATGTGTGTATGCTTTGCATAAGTCGTTGAAGCTCGTTGCAGTCATTTGCGATAATAACTGTGTCGTTAGCATATCTAATATTATTGATTACCATTCCGTTTCCTTTGATACCCTCCGAAACTTCTCCCAGTGCTTCTCTGCAGATTTGTTCAGAGTATATATTGAACAGGAGCGGCGAGAGGACGCATCCCTGTCGTACACCCTTTTTAATATCTATCTTCCCACTGTGCAAGTTGCCCATCTTTATCTTAGCACTTTGGTTCCAATAGAGACTGGTTATTATGCGCAGATCCTTGCCATCAATATGCATCTTCCTGAGCATTTCCATGAGTTGATCATGTTTGACACTGTCAGACGCCTTGGAGAAGTCGATAAAGCACAAGTGGACGTCTTTGTGTATGTCTCTGCATCTTTGAATTTTTAAAACTTGCAGACTGAAGATTGCCTCTCTTGTGCCCAATGCGCTTCGGAATCCGAACTGTGACTCCGATATATTTGCTTCGCATAAAATATATATGCTTTGCTTTAAACTGATTAGTGACATAAAATAAATATTTACATAAAATTATATTGCAACGCAGTAGATTTAGTCTTGATTCAAAGCACGTAACGGTTTGGAAATGAATCATTTAATCTTCAAGAATATAGCGCAAATGAAATTCAGAAGTTTGTGACATTGACGTGTATACAATACATGAATTGTTATCGTTTTTGAATAATCTTTTCGGAAGAGGATAATTAAAATACAGAAACGGAAAAAAGTGTTCAGTTTGAGTCTTCCTACAATATAATACCACGATAAAATGCATGCGTTTTGGATATGGTATTAGTGTGACACTTTTTTCGACCCAACAGTTCAATTTGATGTGAATTCTCAAAACAATATCGTATTTAAAATTTCAAAATAGAATTTTACCAAAAGGTTAAAAATTCCCGGCGTCCCGGAAGCTTTGTCCGGGACGCCGGGACACGACTTTGTAATTCGGGCCATGTCCCGAAGTTTTCGGACTAGTTGGTCACACTATACATACTAGATGTATTTCTAACAATCAAGAATATTGTAAACAATCAGTGGAAACAAGAATATTATGAATATAGTCAACACTTTAAATCACAATATGCATTCATACAATCCTCAATCTCGAGTGAATTTTGGTTTAAAAATTACTCTGTTTCACGTAGATACATTATATCTATTATCAGAACGAAATCAGTATACATATGTTATCCGGCTCATCTGTTAAAACTTAAAATTGTAAATTCCAATTTATGCGAAGTTTGTCAAAAAGAAGCAGATTTAAACCACATTTTCTTTGAATGTACAAAATATATAAAACAAACTGACGACTTAATAAAAAATTTAAACAAACATAAAATCCTTTCACCCTATAACATTTGTTACCTTTTGTCATTAAATAACAAAACTGTATATAACTACTTAATAGAATTTATTTCGAAAAATAACTTCAATTTGTAAGTCCAGTTAAAAAATAATAACCTGTGTTTTATCCCATTTGTTTTAAACCTATTAGGTATCTGTGACCCGGTCTAGTTTGTGTTTTAATTTAATATCTTAATGGGTCCCTAGACGAGAAGCGAGTAACCATGTTTGTTTCATGGATAACCAAATAACCAATAATAAATATGTATATATATATATATATATATATATATATATATATATATATATCCGGTTTTTTTAGGCGTTACGCCTGTCCGGTAGGGATCTATGGAGGAGTATCACCGAGCCGCAAGCCCTTGTCTCTTGCCGTACTGCTCCACCATAGGCCGATCAGAACCCAGCATATCCTAGTCTAAGCCGCAGATTCATTTAGAATTTTAAACTGCTGCGTTAGACTTTTTGTTTTCTGTACACCGAGCTTGGGCTCGACCCACATCCACTAAACCATTCGACAGTGAAGCGAATGAGAGGCAGCCCCACAGCCCGCTGAGCTATCTGACCGACCAATAATAACCGACCAACCAAAAATAAATATATTGTGATAATTATTTTCTTTTTTTTTCCTTTGGGAAGATCTTTAAAAAGTTGTGACTGGTTGAGTGGCAAATGCCTATGCAAACAAATACGTTAGCAGGTGGCGTTAAGAGCAAACATAATAATTTATTGGAATCTTTTATTACAAAATATATTCGTACCTTATAATATGAGCCCTAAAAACTAAATGTTCCCTATTTGGACATGTGTTCTAATATATTCTGTTATTTCCAGTATATGCATATTATGAAAATGTTGACATATGTTATTATTTTTAATAGTGGTTGTTGGGTAATTCTGGCGTTATGCCCCTCTTTTAGTCATAATTAACTGTAAGGTATAATTACATAAATGATGTAAGGTTTAGCTTCAATATATTTCAAATATTAAATAAGAATTTTAAATTCTGCTGAAGTTTCTATATTACATTTACTTGTTCGTTGGATTTGAAATAATCTTTTTTATGATGTAAAATGTATAAATTTATCAAAATATATACATGTATTATTAATATAAAATACTGCCTTCTCCTAAAACCTTTATAGAAATTACTTTAAAACTTTATTCCTGATTATACCGGCAGTTAGTTCTATAACTTTAGAGATACCTAATCTCCGTTATCTTTAGTAATAATTTAACTTTGCAATTTTTAGCAAGCATGTTAGCAATCATGTTGATAAAACCACATTTTAGTAATTTAGCTCCAGGTAGTCGCTTCGTTAATTATTCTAATTAGTAAAGTTAACATTGCATTCGTGGGAGCAACTACAACAGAGCCGCTTTCATGTTACTGACTTTTTAAATAAGTAATATCTTTGTCAAAAGCTAAACAAATGAATTCGTTGGAGTTCCAGCATTACAGCGCTTGTACGCGTTTTATATTTTCTATTTGTTTTGTATATTGAAGCAGCTATTTTCATTAAAAAGAGATAAGTCAATAAATGTACAAAATATATCTTTTAAAATTAATTTTTAATCATATCATATCATTTTAATCATATTTATATATTGCTTGTCATACTATTTTACCATTGGCGGCACAAATACCAGCGTATGTGAGTCTAACCTGAATATTTATTAAGAATGTTAAACCAGCAATTTTTGCCTTTAGTCTTTTTGTATATTTTTTTACGCCTGGCCAGGATTCGAATGCACTCCCACTGGAGCAATTCGCTGTACTCAGCGAAATATGAGGCCAGGCTTGGCTATTTAACCGACATTTTATATTACAATACAATTGTATGCTTACACTATAATAATAAGTTATTGAAATGGTTAAAAAGCTTTTGATACAATTACTCAAAAATAAAAGCACAAGATAAGTCAATAATAAACAAGGTCCCTATATTGTTTTGATATTACCATAATTTAGTCGGGAGAGCATTTGATTTTGTATGGCAAGCTGTCCCAAATTTTATTATTCCAATTTTTCCAGGGGGTAGGGTCAATATTAGTGTAAATTTAAAATCGCGACTGAATTCCGCTAGCCGCCAGCTTGATTTTAAAAAGGAAACGTTTTGCTCAATATCTCTGCCATTTTCCACTTTTCGACAAAAATGGTAGCAATTGAAATTAGCGATTTCATTGGAACAAAACGTTTGGCTAACATGAATTAAACAAAAAATCGATAGAGATTTTCTAGTACTTAGCAAGGCTGATAAGGGAAATTGTGTTGTAATTCTGGAACAAATTCAATACATAAAGAAAGTAGATTCTGTTAACTTTTGCAATTTTGGAAAAAAATTCAGTTAACACTTTTATTAATTCTACTATTATTTTATTTTATTTTTTTTACTTTATTTATTCTAGAACTATTTAAATGGGAATAAGCCACAATTAAAGGTTAAAGTAAGTTTATTGACATTTCAATTTCCACTTTGAAAATCGTTCTAGAAATGCTAACATTAGCATATTTGTATTTAGATAAAAACACCTTTATTAATAAAATAAAATCAATGGTTAAATTTTTCAATGATACTATTACTAAATACAACAATAGAAAGTTAACTGTATCTAATCCTATAACCTAGGTTATATGGATATGTTGATGACTGCATAGCTCTCACACAGGGAACCCAAGATGATGTGTTGCAGATTTTGGATTATCTTAAAAAACTCCATCCTAATATCTCTTTTACACTGGAACCAAAATCTGACAATAAGTTAAACTTCTTGGTATATCTCGTAAAACAGATTCTCTAGAGTACAATATTTACAGAAAACCTACTCAAATAGACCATGTTATACATTGTCATTGTACATGAAACATTTAATCAGGCAACTAAACATAAAATGGCTGCTTTTACTAGTTATATTTATAGGCTTTTTAAATTTTTACTTTCTAATGAGAACTACAATTTAGATCTTAAACAGAATACTCTCAAAGAAATTGCTTTATCTGATCCATTTAGTAATGGTTTCAATCCCAATATCATCCATAAGATTCTAAATAAAGCAAAACTTAAAATTGCAAAAAAGCTTGATTAATTATCACAATGCTTGCTTAAACCCAATACCAGAAATAACATCAGATATTTCTCCTTTCCAACATTTCTAAAAAATCATCAAAACTTTCTACTTCTATAATTTAAGATATCAACATTTGCTTTAACTCACACAATACTTTAGGTTCCGTTTTAATTAACACCAATGATAGGATGAACTTTCTTTGATTAAGTGGTGCTTTTATGTAGGTGGAACCATTCGAAAGTTATCTACTAGAATCACAGAACATTTGAAAAAACCAAACTCTTTAATTTATGGTCACCATTTATTGCGCCCCGTAAACATAATTTTAAAATCAATACTAGTTTATCTGTTTTACGCGACATTAGTAGAAAGAACACCTACTTGAAGTTGGATTTAAAATTTTGAAATTACAACGAAAACAAATAAAAACTCTCACTGTCTTTATACTCAATATAAATTTTTATATATTTAATTTTCCCTATTTTTCCCTATTTTTAATATAAGATTGTATTAAAAATAGGGAATTTGATAGATCTCAAATCTGTAAACACGCATGGGATAATGAACATAGGGTTCAATGGAATAATTCAAATGTAGTTCTAAAAGAAACGGATGGTAAAAAAAGAAAAATCAAAGAAGCGGCTCTAATTATGCTAAATGAGGCTAATTGTGTCGCAAATTCCTCGGCAGAATGTAGTAGGATCTGGTTACCAATATTGAAAGAGGAAGTTATTAATAAGAAAATACCAGTATTAGTAAGTCAGTAACATATAGAGGATACATCATTTATGTTTTTTAAATAACGTAACATACAAAATCAGAATTTTGATGTTTGTTGAAGGTAAACTAAATTCACGAACAAATACTTACAATGTCGGGATAGTATTATGAGGTTTTTTTCCTGGTTTTTCCCTCATAATTTACTATGGAATCACTAACAGGAGAATTTTACTGTCATCATGTCAAGTGTTTGTCTTTTTAAAGACGAATTACATGCTATGATTTTTTTCTGACGGATATTCTCAAGTTAAAGTTGATTTCATGTAATCGAATGAACTATCTTATAAGTAAAGTCGTCCTAGGAGCGCAACTCAACAATATTGGCAATATCATTTTAAAGTCGTCTACTTTAAAATGCATAATGTATGTCTGAATTGTCAATATAAATGAGTCAGATAAAATTAAATTATTAGAAAAATTTTTTACTATGTAACAAAAAAAAAACAAAATTTGTTTAATTTACTGTTTGTATTTTGAGAACGATTTCCGAAGTGGAAATTGTAATGTCAATAAACGTATTTTTATCTTTAATTGTGGCTTATTCTCAGTTTAATTAGTAATTAATTTACAATGCCACAAGAAAATAGCTTCAGAACAATACCAATTATGTAGCTTCTTTAAATTTAAAATTTTTTAAAACTCTTTTGTACTTGTGTAGTGTTGTGTAAATATGTTATATTAAATTTTTTTATTAACCATCAACTTAGAGTTTTTTCGAAATTATTTATTTTCCTCTACTTAAAAAAACGTTTCTTGGCTTATTTCAAATGCCACTGAAGATGCTTGAGGAGCGAAAGTACTTGGGCAAGATTTAATAAAGAACTGTGCTCGATATCTGCCTTTTATTTGATTAAAGTTCATTTATTCGCGCATTTAACCATACGTCAACCATAAAACTTTAAACAGTAGTTTCGTTTAAAAACTGATAAATGTAAATTCAAATTCATTTTTTTTTTTACTTTATTTATCCGCATTAACCACTGGGATTATTAGCGGTAGGTTTATGATGAAATAGAAAAAAATAAGGTACATTTTAAAAGTCATGACTTCAACAATATGGTACAATGTATATATAGTGCATGGAACAAAATTTAAATCATAATTTATTATAAAGTTTACCTTAATTTAAAAAAGACCGAACTTCATTGAATTTTGTAACCAGTGCTTCTTTCAGGCTGTTGGGTATCTTGAATATCACCTGTCAAAGGTGTTCTTTGGCACATTGGTAGTGACTCTTTGGAGATTATATAGCCGTGTAATAATTACCTGGTCTTAACGTTTTGGTGGTATAGGAAGCTTTTTTGAAGATACGCCTGGCTTGATGCTTTTAAAATTTTTGTTTGTTTTTGATTCCATATTTCCTGCAAGATTTTATTTACATGAGTCTTGAATAAAGGTTTAGTATCTGATATTGGTATACTTGCTGTAGTCGGAATGTTCACATTGTTTATTGCTTCAAACGCTGTTTTGTCTGATAGCTCATTACCAGTTATTCCGACATGTGATGGAACCCCCATAAATTATATGGTTTTCCCAGAAAATTGGAGCTGTTGAAACGCGTCTTAAATTAGGAATAGATTGATGTGTGTAGAATAAACTTGTTTAATGGCCTGTAAAGCACTTAATGAATCTGATAATATTAGTTTTTTTTTTCATTTGTGGTTTTACAATGATGTGCATCAAGTATTACTTGGAGCTTTGCGGTATAAATACTACAGCCGTCAGTTAATCAAGTGGCAGAAATTACGTTTTCTGATACAGTAGCAGCTGCTACTCTGTTGCAATTGTAATTTGTGTATTGTTCTAGTGATTCTTCCAATACTAAACTTGCAAAAAAGGTGTGATCCTTTGCGCTTAGAATTTTTAAAGCCTAGCATAGTGATATGATCTTCTGAGAAATAGTGGTATTTCATCTGTTAGCACTTGAAGGCTCCTTATTGGAGTAGTTCTAAAGACTCCAAAGATTAGTCGTATATATGTGGTTTGAATAACATCCAGTTTTTTTAGTTGATTTTTATTTGCTATTTCATGACAGATGCATCTGTAGTCCGTCTATTTTTGCTACATGGTGTATATTTTTTTAATTTTATATTATAATTAGAAACTCTTATTTCTTGTGAACATATTACTAAAGGTAAGAATTCATTTATTCATATTTTTAAGTTTTCGATAGGGCTGTAAAATCCATTTAAATTCAATTAAACTATGAATTTGGTTATAGGATAAAGTTGCCGTCGTATTCTTCTTCAGTAATAGAAGAATTGTCTGTTTCATGTATCTTTTTTAAGATCATTGAAATGTTGTTTTTAAGACGTCGGTCGTTTGTGTTTGTGTGTACTATTTGCAATTCAGCACTAAGTCCTTCTAGGTCATTTGTATAATCATTTGCTACGTTTTCATAAAAATTTTAACCTATAGCATTTGTAATATAGTCGCATAGTTCTGTGGTTCTTGGGCCATTGAAGATAACACTGGAACCCTGAGAACAAACAGAGAAGACATAGCAGAGATATGGAGATCGTATTGCAGGGACCTATAGAAAGATGATCAACGCCAATAGCTTGTTAGCCAAATCTCTGACGAGGTGGAAGAAGAACCCGATATACTCGAAAATAAAGTAAGACAGGCTATTAACAAGCTCAAATATAACAAAGCACCAGGTCCAGATATGATAACAGCAGAAATGCTTAAAGCCACAGAAGAAACCAGCGTAAAGTTACTTCATCTACTCTGTAACCAAATATGGCATTCCAAACAATGGCCTGAAGACTGGACAAAATCAACAATAACGACCATACATAAAAAAGGCAGCTTCCATAAATGCGACAATTATAGAACTATCTCTCTTATATTCCATGCCAGCAAGATAATGCTACATAATATAATCAATGAGAGACTGAAAACATTCCTTCAAAGAGAAATTCCACAAGAGCAAACTGGATTTACCAAAGGTAGAGACACTCGAGAACACCTGCTGAATATAAGACAGATAATCGAGAAATCTACGCAATTTAACATCCCACTATACATCTGTTTTATAGATTACCGTAAAGCGTTCGACAGGGTCAAGTGGAGACACTTATGGCGAATACTAAAATAAGTAGGCGTACCACAACATCTAATTACGCTTATAACCGAACTTTATGAACACACTACTGGATCAGTTAAAGTACTTGACACAATTTTGAACGAATTTCATCCAGAACGGGGTGTCAGACAAGGATGTATACTATCTCCACAATTATTCAACATATATGAGGAGTATATTATGCGAAGAGCACTTGAAGGATGGGAAAAGGGCATCTCAATAAATGGTCATAAACTAAACAACCTACGTTTCGCAGATGACACAGACCTTCTTGCAAATAGTCAAGCAGAGCTGATAGAACTTATACGACTGATCGAAAACGAAAGTCAAATATTTGGTCTGCAATTAAACATATTAAAGACAAAGATCATGATAGTGAATTTACTACACAACAAGCATCTACACATAACCACAATTCACCGGTTCGAGGTTGTGAGCTCATACTTATATTTGGGATCATTAATCACAAATACAGGGTCATTACAAGAAGAGATTAAACGTAGATGTGATCTAGCAAAAGTTGCCACAGCAAAAATGACCAAAATATGGAATGACTGTCAAATTTCAAAAGCGATAAAGATGAGGTTGATCAACTGCTTAATATTCCCAATACTGACCTACGGATGTGAATCTTGGACTCTGAGACAATCGGAGAGAAGAAAGATAGACACCACTGAAATGTTCTGTTGGAGACGAATGTTACGAATTCCTTGGACCGACCGTAGAACAAATAATTCAATTTTAAGAGAGCTAAAAGTTAGCCAACGACTCTCTAGTGAAGTCCATCTCCAACAATTAAAATATTTTGGGCATGTTATGAGAGCAAACACAGAAAACATAGAAATACTCATAATACAAGGAAAGGTAGAAGAACGAAGATCACGAGGAAGATCCCCAACAAGATGGATAGATCAAATTACAGGAATATGCCAAAGACCTATGCATGAATTAAAAGAAATGACCAGAGACAGAGATCTCTGGAGACGGACAATACACGACATCACGTCGATCACTACACTCCCCCTGGGGGGCCAGGATTGAAGAGAGAGAGTTCTGTGTATTTTAGTGTGTAAGGAGTAGTAGCTAATGATAAAATGGCTTCTATAGGTTTCATGGAGGTTTCGATGTTCTAACCTTTTTTAATCGTTTTGTTGCAGATCTCTTTAGAACAGAAATTAATATTTTTTGACTTTCTGACTCTATTTTTTCAGGAGATGTTGAGATTTGTCTTTTTAGAGAGGTATGTGAAATTATGTTGGTATTTTTGATAGTGATTCTGGTAGGTTTTGTGAGTTGGAGGAGGTATTTGTTAGTGGTCTGGTTGAAGAAGTAGCAGGAGTACTGGATTATTGAGCAGTTGTGGTTTCTGATATAAAGGATGTTTTATTGGATAATTTCCTGTTTCAGAAATTTTAACATTTATAGATTGAGATAGCTGGTAAATATTTTGTATATTAATTGGTTCACTAGTGCAGTTTTCATATTTGTGTCCTGAGGTATTAGATTTAAAGCAATTTAGGCTATCTAAGAAAAGGTAAATTCTGTAGGGGGATTGTCATGAGATATTAGAACTGAATTTGGGATATCATTATTAGTTGTTGAAGCAACAAATACTTGACGCTTAAAGCTTAATATATGATTGTATTCAGATTTAGGAATGCCAACTTTAAAAAAATGTTATTTTATACACTGAAATAACCTCCAAATTTTTAAGCTCCTTTTCGATAATAGTGTTTGGAATACTGGAACAGACCTTTGATATCACTCTCAGTAATAAATTGTCTAATTTCTATGTCGTTTGTTTGTATTAAAATAGATTTGTTATTACGTAGTAATTTTTCTAAGATTGTAGTATTACTGAGATAAATGCATACTCTGTTATTTGAGATTTTGGACGCAAAGAAAAGAGAAACATTTTAACATTTTAGAAAACACTTTAATTTTACGCTAAATTTTACGATAAATTTTACGATAAATTTATCGACACTGTCCTAATGAGTACCTTTCTTCAAGTCCACAAATTCTTTATATTCAATATTTGTACACATATTAAAATATTTTAGCCAAGAAATGTCAGCTAAAACAAAAACTTTTAACAGGTTTATAAAAAACAAAACACAGTATTAGATAAATACATTTGGAAAGGCAACATATTTAACTTTAAGCCAACTAGTCTTAGTTTGGCACCAGAACAAGTTAGCTATTTAATGTTGAATTTAATTTGCCAAGTAAAAGCTGAGCTGTTATATATTTTACAGGTGGATATGGCAGAATGCACAGAACTTATCTAGTCCTCGTATTTAAACGACCAAATCAACATTAAATTTCTGAAGTTGCAATGATAGGCAAGCATAAACTTTAATAATGTTTAAAGTTTCTCAGTCTTTTATGTGCAAACGAAAAGGTATCGTAAGACAAAGCAGAAGATATACTAGTTTTGGGAACTTCGTTATGGTTACTGACAGAACTCTAAGACAATTTGTTTTTACGATATGCTCTTTTTAATGAAACTATACGTATTGTGTTGTTATAAATGAAAAAATCAACAAAACTTATATTTTAATTCAATAATTTATTATCTTACAATAATAATATATAACACTTTATTTATTTTTTTTTAAATATTATATTATATTATATTATAATATATTAAAATATTTAGTTCATTAAATGCTGAAATATTTGGTATTAAAAAATTCGTTCTAATTTCCTCGATAGCGTTTTATACTTTTCCACTAGGTGGATTCAATTGCCTGGATTAGATTTCTGCAGTTGAGTTGTTTTTTCCATTTATGGAAGTTATAGACACACACACCACGTTCTGATGCAGTTTAAGTTCTTGCAGATATTGTAACGAAATATTTTTTGTCTACCACATAGGGTATTATTATGGGGGTTGAAAATTGGGGACAAAAATTATTGGGGTGGAGATAGGGCAAACAAAATAAATGAATCTTATGCGAACTGAATTCAGCGTTTATTTGGAGTAGCTGGGTCGTAGATAAGTGAAAAGTAAGGGGGTTAGATTGGAGCAACTACTAAAAATTAAACAAAGGGGTACTTACATGAGTTTCCTAAACAAATAGACAAAACAAAACACCAGAAAGACCTCCAGCAATTTAAAATGGACGCCGCTTTTAAAATATCTTTTTAAATGAAACTGAAAAAAGACGTTAGAGAATAATTTAAGAAAAATAAACAAAATGTTTAAAAAAAAGAATTAAACATTTATTGGTGTCTCACCACAAACAGTTACAAAAATAAAAAATACAAAAATACTTACGATAAAAATAGTTATGATTTATACTAACTTATGTTCTATTCATTTACAAACTCTGTTTACAAGCGAGAGATGCTACAAAACTTCAAAAAGTTGTTACCGCATAGAGGTCAACCGTCTTTAAAAAAAACAAAGCAAACTAATGTCAAATATGATAAGATACTACAATATTATTTATTACAAATTCTCATGGTTAAGAAAGCAAATTAGGTAGTATTATTAAAAAAATGTCTATCTTCACTTTAAATTTTGACACAAAAAAAGTTACCTGGATTGCACTAGGATTGCACTAGGGTTTTACACAAAAATTCTGGGGGTAAGAACTGGAATTATACTGAAGATTTACTGCTACGCACGAACAAAAAGGACTACATCTATAGTCTGGAACGACGACCAGAGACAAATAAAGGTGAGGTTAAAGTGGTACTAACGAAAACCTTGGACTCGACTTCTAAAAAAAAACGAAATAGGTACAGCTGGACACAATGGCAACATTTCAAAACTCATTTTATCTGTAACTTTTAATTGAACTGCTACTATACACTACATATTTTTCATCAAAAAATTACTTAACAATTAGGGACCAAAAAATTATTACAAATTTGATGAACAATTTGGACTCACACTGCAAGCAACTGCCTCTGACAGCGACCTAGGCGAGAGTGAGTAAAATTTTAAAAATTATTCTAAACTTGCTATAAACAAAACACAGCGGGAACGGAAACTCAAAATATCGTATTTCTTCGACGCACAAAAATACTAAGGCGGCTTCAAATAAAAGAAATGCTGAGGAAATACACATCTGTAAAATATAAACAAACTCTAAAATGGTTTTTAATCGATCCTGGCGACGTAAATAAGATTTTAAAACATGTACGAATAGAAAACGAAATATACTAAAAACATTTTTCAATATTTTAAATATATACGAAGAGATTTCAATATATATCAAGGAGTTTACAAATGCTACAATATGACGTTGTTGGTTAAGGCCATTGGGTTTTATCTTTGGATCAATTACATTTCGTACATCTAGTAAGATACTTTCAGACCAGAGCGTCTGTATTTTATTGATAGTAGATGATATTGAAATACGATTTCATGAAGTTATTTTCTGTTAGTTGTGTGCTAATATCATTAAAATTTTTCTAGATTAAATCTGGTTTACTGTCAGGTCTAGGATATTCTCATAAATGGGGGTTGTGTGTGACTAATTACTTTCCTATATTCTTTTATTGGGGCATCTGAATCTCTTAAACCAGGTGGGGGTATGTGGCTAATTGTTGGCAGCCAATAACATGAAGTAGTTCTGATGAATCCACTAATTTTTATTGCTATGTCAAGCTGAGTAACCACTTTATTTGTCTGCTGTTTACCTATACCAGTGCACAATACCCGGTCATAGAATATACCAGACTATCTATGCTCCCCAACTAGTGATACACAGTCTCTAAATAAAGTTATTTCGATTATTTATTTTTTGAGCAGTTGCTTCAAGGTGTTCATATGGAGATATAGTTTGTAGTTTGCTGGATTTTTGTTGAAATAGAAGCAGCTGACTACAGTTTTATTCAGCTTTAGGTTCAAACTACTTGTCATATGTTGTGCAGCTAACGCTAGATCGTCAGCATATCCAACTTTAGAGCATTGGTTTCAGGTAAATCTGAGATGTTAGATGAAATAGTGGCTTTCATAAAGCTGTTGTTTATTAGTCGCAGGTTTTAAAGTTATCTGTTTGTCAACTTTTATAAAATTTCTCCTTTCCACGCTGTAACATAGACAAATGACAGGTCCATGAAAAATATGGCTCTTGTGTCGGTTTTAAAAATTTGCTCAATATATGTATTTAGTGTAAGGACTTGATCTGTATAGCTTTTATTAGGTCTTGAAAGAAGCTTGTTCGGGTAGAATATTTTCCAGAGCTCACGTGCCTATTCTTTTAAGGAAAAGTTGTTCTAAATGTCTATATAAGCAGCTAAGAAGTGCTATAGATCATGTCTCGTAATTTATTGGGTTTTATTGCAGCAACTTATACTCAAGTGTGAGTAAGATATAATCAGCCACATATTTATTCATTTTACGCATTCAAAAAGATACTCAGTCTGTATTAAATCAAGTCCGGGTATCTTGTCAGTTTTCATATTTTTAAGAGGTGCTATTAATTAAAATAAAAACAAGAATATGCTTTATTATCACTAAAAGTTTATGGACCAAGCATACGAAAGTCAAAGATAACAATAACAATGAAAACTCCCTAAAATTACATAAATAAATTGCAAATTGCATAATAAAACCTTTTGAATTATTTTGAAGTTGCTGCAAATGATAAACAAATATAAATAAAGACACTTTAATTATTTGTAGATGAAGATACTGTAATTTCTTAGGTATTCGTTAAGAAAGTCTTCTACTGAACAAAATTGTCTTTCAGATAGATAGATAGATAGATAGATAGATAGATAAATAGATAGATAAATAGTTTTTGTCATTTTTCGGAACTTGGTGAAAGTTATGGCAGATTTAAATTGTAAAATTATAAAGGAAGATGGTTGAGTAGTTTTTTTTGTCGAATATAATATCTCAATATAAGGTTGAATGTTCGAATAAATGAACTTTGATGGTACACAAGGCAAATATCGAACACAGTAGTTAATCAAATCTTGCCCAAGTACTTTCGATCACAAGATCATCCTCAGGGGCATTTCGTCAGTTGTGGCCTATCCAGCAGTAACAGAATGTCATAAATCTAAATCGGGATATTGAGCAATTAATATCAATATTTCCGCCTCCGCCAGTCTGGGAGCCATTCTGTCTCCGGCTTCTATATAAAATGTAGCTTCTCCAATTTTTAAATTTTAAAGTGTTTGTTTGTCTTTGTTTAGTGTATTTGTTATGTCCCAATTTACATTTATGACATTCTGTTACTGCTGGATAGGCCACAACTGACGAAATGCCCCTGAGGATGATCTTGTGATCGGAAGTACTTGGGCAAGATTTGATTAACTACTGTGTTCTATATTTGCCTTGTATACCATCAAAGTTGAATATAATATAGATTTCGTTACTAACTCAGTGGACGGAATCGGCAAATAAACATCAAATGTTGAATTTTTGGTGGTGTATTTATGATTAGGTCTTGCTGAAAAAACATGTAGGTCTTTGAGAATTAAAAAGTTTGTAAAATATATAAAGAGGGAACCGTTGAATCCCGTGATTTTTAAGTAGCTTCTGCTTTAAAAATAACATCAGATTGTGCAGTTTTACTAAACCCCAAAAAGGACGACCATATTAAAGATCACACTCGAACAATGAAAAATATAGTATTATGGAAAATGCTTAATTGATTTCTTTTAAAACATATCTTATCACATAGCAGGCTGAGGCTCTTAACAAATCGATATGAAGGGGCATTTATGATTGCTGTCTATAAAAATACCAAGAAATTTTCGAGAATTAACGATACTGATCTAGCTAATAGTAAGAAGCAAGCATTAATAAGCTTCTATATATGATAACGCTATTGTCTTGCCAAGATTAAAAAAAAAGTTAAAGTTTTTATTTTGAGCATATCAGAAGTTATAGTTTCATAAAGAGTTGCCATGTTAGAGTATCGCCAAGTGGTACTGATATCATTAGCAAAGTGAAAAATATTTCCGTTGATTTTGAAATAGTGTAAAAATTATTTATAAAGATAAGGAATACTAGAGGACACGATTATAAACCATGTGGTACTCCACATACAATGCTTTTTTGACTAGAGTCAGTATAATTTCCTCTATCTAGTTGTTTGCTAATCCCCAAATAAAATTGGAACCAATTTAATGAAATACCTAGAATTTCGTAGAAATTTAGTTCTTTAAGATAAGTAAGTAGTTAATTAAAATGTCATGATTTACACAATCAAAAATTTTGGCATAGTCAAAAAAAAAACAATTTTCACAATTTCATGTTGTCCCAAAGTCACAATTTGATTTTGTGATTAAATGTTGTTTTCAATGAGAAAGGACATAAGTTTTTCGATAATTTTAGATAGTAATAATACTGGCTGTCTTTAGACACTCTGAAAATATAGTTTTTTTAAAGGAATCATAAATTAGTGAGACCAGAAATTCCAACACATTTTGTGAGAGATATGAGGAATTTTTATAGATGGTCCATCAGGGCTACAGGAAGATTTGCTTTTAATACTATTGATTGTTTGCATCAGTTTAGTATTATCAACTGGTTTTTAAATCAAATGAACTTCTCATGCAATACTTTTAGAGCTTTCCAGACGATTTTGATAGTAGAATTTTTTAGCTGTTATGATAAGTTAGCTAGGTTGTTCTGTACTTATTGAAATATTCAGAGACAGAGACATTGGTAGTAAATTTCTTGATGTACAGTAGTAAATGCATATTTTCTGCTAATATACAGATAGCTTCGGTAGTCAATGGCTTGTGATGTTTTAAATTATTTGTAATTGAAGAAAATGACTTATTAAAAATAAAGGCACGCCTATTTATAAAATCACTGAATTTATAACCTACCTTCACAAAAAAATGCTCTACTCAGAAGTCAATATTATTTTTGAAATTTACGAAAGTTTTGAGCGAAACAAATACTATATAAACGTCAGTTTTTCGAGGAAGGTTTGTTGAAAATATTAAACTTGTCACAATTAAAGATAAAAATACGTTTATTGACGTTTCAATTTCCAATTCGGAAATCGTTCTCAAAATACAAACAGTAAATTAAACAAATTTTGTTTTTTGTTACATAGTGAAAAATTCTTCTAATAATTTAATTTTATCTGACTCATTTATATTAACAATTCAGACATACATTATGCATTTTAAAGTAGACGACTTTAAAATGATATTGCCAATATTGTTGAGTTGCGCTCCTGGGACGACTTTACTTATAAGATAGTTAATTCGATTACATGAAATCAACTTTAACTTGAGAATATCCGTCAGAAAAAAAATCATAGCATATAATTCGTCTTTAAAAAGACAAACACATGACATGATGACAGTAAAATTCTCCTGTTAGTGATTCCATAGTAAATTATGAGGGAAAAACCAAGAAAAAAACCTCATAATACTATACCGACATTGTGAGTATTTGTTCGTGAATTTAGTTTACCTTCAACAAACATCAAAATTCTGATTTTATATGTTACGTTATTTAAAAAACATAAATGATGTATCCTTTATATGTTACTGACTTACTAATACTGGTATTTTCTTATTAATAACTTCCTCTTTCAATATTGGTAACCAGATCCTACTACATTCTGCCGAGGAATTTGCGACACAATTGGCCTCATTTAGCATAACTAGAGCCGCTTCTTTGATTTTTCTTTTTTTACTATCCGTTTCTTTTAGGACTACATTTGAATTATTCCATTGAACCCTATGTTCATTATCCCATGCGTGTTTACAGATTTGAGATCTATCAAATTCTCTATTATAATATAAGATTGATGTTCACTTATTCTAATATTTAATGGCCTTGATGATTCACCTAAATAAAACTGATCGCATTCACAAGGTATTTTATAAATGCAATTCTTTGTCCGTTCTTGTTCATTGTTAGGTTTGGTTTTGGACAAAATAGATCTCAACGTGTTTGTTGTTTTGAATGTTGTTGAAATGTTGAATTTATTTAGTTATGCTAAATGAGGCCAATTGTGTCGCAAATTCCTCGGCAGAATATAGTAGGATCTGGTTACCAATATTGAAAGAGGAAGTTATTAATAAGAAAATACCAGTATTAGTAAGTCAGTAACATATAGAGGATACATCATTTATGTTTTTTAAATAACGTAACATATAAAATCAGAATTTTGATGTTTGTTGAAGGTAAACTAAATTCACGAACAAATACTTACAATGTCGGGATAGTATTATGAGGTTTTTTTCCTGGTTTTTCCCTCATAATTTACTATGGAATCACTAACAGGAGAATTTTACTGTCATCATGTCATGTGTTTGTCTTTTTAAAGACGAATTACATGCTATGATTTTTTTTCTGACGGATATTCTCAAGTTAAAGTTGATTTCATGTAATCAAATGAACTATCTTATAAGTAAAGTCGTCCCAGGAGCGCAACTCAACAATATTGGCAATATCATTTTAAAGTCGTCTACTTTAAAATGTCTGAATTGTCAATATAAATGAGTCAGATAAAATTAAATTATTAGAAGAATTTTTCACTATGTAACAAAAAACAAAATTTGTTTAATTTACTGTTTGTATTTTGAGAACGATTTCCGAATTGGTAATTGAAACGTCAATAAACGTATTTTTATTTTTAATTCTGGCTTATTCCCAGTTTAATAGTAATTAATTTACAATGCTACAAGAAAATAGCTTCAGAACAATATTAAACTTGTATGTTGAATGTTGTTTTAGTAATTCTTGTAGGAAAATTAACGTGTATTGTAAGACCATACGACGAGATAAGAGGCCAAGGAAAGTCTTAGAATGAGGTGAAGGCCTTAGCGCAAAATAGAACCCGATGGCGCATTTTCACTAAAGCTCTATGCTCCACTTAGGAGTTCAAGAACCTTATATATATTGTAAGACCATACGATTCGAATATATTGATCAAGGATAGTTGAGTAGAACAATCAGCAGCGTAATTGATTTTGAAGTCACCGCATAGATTTTTTTCTGCTTTTATCGGGCAGGTCATCAAACCAAAGCGGAAAGGTCATTTAAAAATGCAAAAAATGTATAGATTCAGATTATTATTAGAAATTAAAAAAAAAACTTATAAAAAGCTTTATTCAACAAAAAGTCCTACTTTGTTACCAAAGATAAATCATTACATATAGAAAGAATCATTGTGTCACCACTAGCTGAACTTGGACAATCATATCTATCAATTGTGGTACATTTTTTTACAAAAAAGGCTCGTTGACTTCAAGCCAGTGCCAGTGCTCTGAAATCGCAATTATTGGAGGAAATCCGAATTCCCATAGAAATAAAAATAATACATATTATGTTTTGTATCTTATAAAACGAATACTAATCATAACCAAGCTAAAGTTGTCATCAATAAAATTATTATTTTAAAATCTAGTTTTGGAAAAACAACAGAATAGTAATTTCATTGACAATTCCTTGATTTTTGCAGGTGAATAATTTTATTCGAAGCGAAAAATTACCTAAAGGTAGCAAGATCACTTTCTACCTTAGTTAGGTCATTTCCATGGCAGTTAAATTGTAGAAGAATTATTCGTAGATCTTCACTCTTAGTGGAAAGTCCTTCGGAATCCAAGAGAGTTTAACTCTTGTGTTGCTAAATTCCTTGTAACTTACCGAAGCTGCAGGTTGGTCGTATAAAAAAAAAACAAAATATAGCTTAATGACTTTTAAGATATCTGGTTTCCTGAATCTTGCTAGAAGATATTAACTGTTCAAGTTATGGGTTAATCTAACTCTTGGTGTAGTCAAAGGGTCGAAATTTATCAATGATTTAAAAGTATCTGTCTTAATGAAATTAATATGAGAAAGGAAAAGATTCTTAGATTTAAAAATTTTGATGGTCTGCTTATCTGTGAGACTGTTAGTAGTAAACTCGCGAGAGAATTTTTTGTCGCATACACTGTTTGGTGTATATTTTTAAGTTCTTAAGTTGTTCTGTACATTGTTTATCACGTGAAACTTTAGATAAAGTTTCTATCCTGCTGGCTATCTGATCTACTAATATCAAGTGGGTTTTATCATTTGACAAGTAGTTATCATTTTTTGCTAGATCTTTTAAATTTATTTTATGTGTTATTTTTACCCATCTATCTCTTTGAGCTTCGTCTAGTACTTGTACAAGGTCGTTGGATATATCTGATTTGCCGTTCTACACGTAGTTGTTATACAGTTCTTTACATTCAATATTCCGTCCCGGGACGTATTCCTTACTTTACTCGTTAGGCATGTACGTTTTTTCAATTAAGATTTTGCTATTTTAAAACTTTTTTTTATTTAAGACAGAATTTTGTTAAATTTGCTTTTGGAAAGTAACACCTTGGTCTATTTATTTTTATATGATGTGATGACTGTTAAAGTTTACCATATAGACAGCTATATGACGGAGCAGTGGCAATACTTAGGAGGTCACTGGGCTAATAGAGGTTTAGATATGTTTGCTACAGTAGATTGGTTCTTCAACTTTTAATGTGATAGCGTGAATAACATTTTTTATCATGCTAAGTTAATTTCGTATCCTGCTAGGTTAATTTCGTATCCTGCTAGGTTATCTCTTGTTTTGAAATCGATTATATTTCCCTCATGAGTTTCTTGGATGGTAGTATACGTTAACTTTATGTTCTCGTAAAAGCTTTGAAAGTATTTCGCGTATTGCTCTTCTTGGTGCTCTCACATTAGGTTGGCAAATTCGAACCCTTAGTCCAATATTACTTGTCATGAAGTTCTAAGAATTAATTTGTTTCTTTTTGTTTCCATGTGTAATAGAATAAGAGATCTTAAAAAAATATAAAACTAGCTATCAACTATCTTCTTTAGCCTTAAGTAAACTAACTTTTGACATAGGCCTCTCCCAAATCAATCTAGCGTTTTCTATGTTGCGCCTATTGCTTCCAGTTATGAACTCCGATCTTCTTCATGTTATCAGCCCATCTTATTTGTGGTTTTCTTTTGCTTCTCTTGCCTAGTCATGATCTCCATTGTTGTATTTTGTGGTTTCATCTCTTACACTTTAGTCGGGCATTGTGTCCTGCGAAGCTCCATTTTAATTTGGCAGCCTCCTGCGTCTTTTACTTTGGTTTTGCTTTTAATCCATTTGAATATTTTTTTTGCCTATAAGTCTCTCCCCGTGCAATAATCTTTGCATCGCTCTTTGTGCTTTTATTATTTTATCCCTATTAGACTTGGTGAATATCCACGTCTGTAAACCATACGTGTGTATAGGGAGGATACACTAATTGAAAATTCTGGTTTTTAAATATTGTTCTATTTTAGCGTTTTTTAAGATCCAACTCAGTTTTTTAAATTCTGCCCATGCTAACCTCATTCTTCTGGTGATGTCGACAGTTCGATTTTCTTTGTTATTTTTCATTATCTGTCCCAGGTAGATGTATTTGCTTACTGTTTCTAAACGCATGTCGTTCAACGTTATTTCTCTAATGTTTGGTGTATTTGTCATTATTTTTGTTTTTTCCAAGTTTATCTTAAGACCTACTTTTTCCGAAGCTTGAAATAGTTACGTCAGCCTAGTCGGTAGTTCTTCGAAACTTGTAGCGAATATTACAATGTCATCAGCGTATATCAAATAACTTAGTTTTTTTCCATTAACATTAATTCGTTGATCTACCCAGTTAATGTATTTGAACACGTCTGCCAGTCCAAGTGTGAATAGCTTTTGTAAGATAAGATCTCCCTGGAGAACTCCTTTGTTAATTGGTATGGCTTTGGTTTTCCTATCTATTTGTATTTTTATTGTAGCTTACTTGTAAATATCATGGATAATCATGCATTCTGTATCGGGAGTCTATCCTGCAGTTGTTCATAGCTCTCTCTATTGCCCAAAGTTCTATGGAGTCGAATGCCTCTTAATAATCAACGAAGCCAATGTATAAGTTCAAGTGATATTTATTGGCTTTCTCTATTAGCGTTTTGACTGTAAGAAGATGATCCGCTGTACTGTAACTCTTTCGGAATTCTGCCTGCTTTATCGGTTGATAGCTTCGACGTTAACCTGTTAGCTATTACTCTCACAAACAGTTTGTATATTTGGGACAGCAGGGAGATTGGCCTATAGTTCTTCAGATTTCCCCTGTCTCCCTTTTTAAGGAGAAGTATTGTCAAACTTTGATTCTAATCACCTGAAACTTATCTTCTGTGAAGAAATTCTTTGAAACATTTTTCAATTTTTCGAGAATAATTTCACTCCTCTCTTTGAACATTTCTACAAGTATTTCATCTGGGTCCGGAGCTTTGTTGTTTTTTGGTTGTTCCATAGCTTGTTTTATTTCGAAGGATTCTATGTTAGGGACTATTTCTGAGTTGACATTCGTTATCTTTCCCTTAAGATCTTTATTTACAGTGTTATCTGGGTTTTTGTTTGAGGAATATAAATCACGGTTATTTGCTTTCCGTTTTTATCCTTCAATAAGATTTAAATATATACCATCATATCCCTTAATGAGATTATCGGTCGAGATAATTTAGAAATATCTAGGTTGCACCTGAAGATTTCTGGTACCCGATTGACTTCCTAGATTTTAGTAAACAAATATGGTATACTAAAAAAATAATTATGACACTACTGTTGTGATCAGTCACACAAGATTTATTTCTATATATTTCTATACATATTCTACAAAAATGGGAAGTGGAAGCGTGAGATCGTAGAAGATTTAGGGCTTAAGTAGATGCGGCGAGGACTCACCCTGAGTTGTAAAGCCAGTCAAAAAGAAATAATATATTTAAATTAATATATTATTTCTTTTAATAAATAAATATATATATTATTGTTTTTACTGCCTGATATGACCTTTTTTATTTTATCTTTGACCTTATATTCCCAATCTCAAACCTCGTATTAACGGTTTTGTCGACTGTTTCTCTAGAATATTATATATTTTTTTCTTTCTCTGTCTCTATATGTTATTATAGGTATCTCTTTTTTTTTCTGTGTTATTTTATTATTTATCATCTATCCAGTCCTGGTAATTCACAACATATTTAAAGGTATTGCTACCCTGCTGCAGTTATCTGTTTGTTGTTTTATTTATTTACTATCCAGTTTTCAGCAACACCTTTCATAACATTTCTCAATAATACTTAATTTTTTGTTGAATAGTTTTCATGCACCAACTTGTTATTGTGACATTGCAATCATGGATAACTTATGTTTAACTTTACCTTTCATTACTATTATCTATCTACTTATAAATACTCTATCTACTTCTTCTATTTTTTGAGATATTCTGTCAAGTTATTCTTGACGTTCGCTCTAGTATTACTAATCTTGTAACACTTGAGTAATATAATTTAGATGTTAATGTTTCAGTGTATTCAGTACGTGATCGTGTAAAAATTTATACAGTAAAACCTCCCTTAACCGAAATCTTTTTAACCGAAACATCGTTTAACCGAAACGGCTGACAGTTTCAATAATTTCGTCAATACATAGTAAATTTTTATCGCAAAGCGTAAAGAATTCTAGTCATTTCACTCACCGATTGATGCCTATGTGTGTTGGGAAATCAAAAAAACTAAGAGCTCTAACAGATATTTGAGAAAAAGCATCAGTTTTTTATAGAAGCCAAAAAAGCTCATGAATGTCGACCACTTTAATTTCAGAATGGTTCGATAATGAATTCGTCCCAAGTGTCCCAAGTGTCCCAATCCTTTTTAAAATAAAAAAAACCTTCCCATCAAAGCATTGTTGCTTGTTGATAATGCGCCAACTCACCCTCAAAATCTACACAATACTGATAATTGTCAGATTTTTGCCACCGAACGTCACGAGCTTAATTCAGCTGTTAGACCAGGGAGTAATAGAGACATTCGAGAGATATTATAGAGGAGCATGCTTAAGACATCGGTTATTGCAGGAGACGAATGAATCCAAAAGTGTTCCTGAAATCCTCAGTTGTTCAACAATAAAACATGTTGTTTATCGCTGTGCTGAGTTCTGGGCCAAGATCAAATCTTCAACTTTGGAAAACAACTGGAACTAACTGTTTGATAGGGTTTTGATTGACGGCAGTTGGTTGATACGTTGATACGGGATTGGTTAGCAGCCGATGACTCAGAAAATGAATTCATCGACCAACCAGGACATGATTGATATGGTTCTTCATACAGACAACCTGAGCGTATCAGGCGACGACCCAACAGACAACAGGCAGCATGAGACCGCCGACGAGATTTTCAATGCCTTAAGGATAAGAATTTTACACAGTAGGCCTAATTAGTTAGAGACACGACTAGGTTCTTAATTTTTGTTGTCCTTGTATAAAGTTTTCTCCTATTCAGATTGCTTTACGTTTCGTCGAACGATGAAATGAGGCAAACTCACGACGTTCTGCAAATAAACGATGTAGATATTAAGCTGCAAAATATCGTTCTCAAACAACAATGCAAAAGAAAATAGAAGATTTCTTTAGAAAAGCATGTTAAACTTGTTCATTTTCCTTAATTTTATTACTTTATTCTCTATTTACTAATTAGAAAACATTACGAAATCACCTCATAGTATTTTTTAATACCAATACTTTAACCAAGAATACTATAAAAAACAATGTTATTTTTAACCGAAATTTTTGTTATCCGAAACGACCTCCTCCCTAACTATTTCGGTTAACGGAGGTTTTACTGTATGTATAAAGGTTAGTTAGTTTCCAAAATAAATCAATATTTTTTTGCATTATTTTATGTTTGTGGTTTATTTTTGTTAAGTATGTTTTAAAGATTACTGGAGATGTGAAACAAATCTTTTAAAGAACCTATATTATATAGATATTCCCTATAATAAATCAAGAGGATTGGTTCTGGAAGATCTCAAAGGATACTTTAATAGTTTTAGAATATCTTAAAATTGTGCGAATTTTCTTTTAATTAAAATACATTATCAAATACAGCCAAAAGATACCATTATAAAAAGTGTAATTCCTACAGTAACAAAATTACAAGCAGTTCTATACTTTCTTAAATCTCTATACAAATTGTAAAGTTGATAGTACTTTTTGATTCCACACTTACTTTTTTTACTGTAGGTTTGAGTTGATCTTCTTTATTTTTATTTTTAATTACCTAAGAATATCCTGTGGCGGTTTTGGATTTTGGTTTTGTTTTGAATTATAGTTGCTGGTGCAATAATCTTGTCTTTGTAGAATTTCTTTTATGTAATTTATTTATATGCCCTCTTATTTTTTTATACTATAAGCCTGTTTTTTTTTTTCTAGGTGAGATTTAAAACCTGTTACGTCTCATAAACACCAAAGTACACTGCATATTAAAGTAGCAAACGTGTGGGCACAAAGTAAGTACTATGTTCTTTTTCAAACATGATAAAATATTTAATCTAATAACGTATGTACACAATATGCAGCCACAATGTAGAAAAGGAATAATTTGGTTTCCTATTATGTTTTAGTAGACAAGCACTGTTTATGCTATGTTTAGTATGTACATTTATATCTTACTGACTATGAGAAAACTTATGATTAAGTTAAGCATCCTAATTATCATTACGATGCCTGTAGTATCTACTGCTGCACATAAGTTTTCCTTAGGTGTTTCCCTTTCTTAATTTTATCGCTCCATCGTGTTGAAGGACTCAACTTCAGCATGCGTTTAACCTACCGTTGTTAATTCTTTCACTTTATGTATGCTGTTCTTTCTCTTACATCTTAATTGCCTGCTCTGACGTGTATTGTCCATCTCCAAAGATCTCTATTTCTGTTCATCTCTTTTAACTCATGCATAGGTCTTTTGATTTTTTTGGGACTCTTCCTCGTTTTCTATATAATAAGTCTTTCCATGTTTTCTGTGTCTGCTCACATAACAAGTCCAAAGTATTTTAATTGGTGTAGATGGACTTTGCTAGAAAACTGTTTGCTGACCTTTATCTCAATTAAAATTAAATTATTTTGTCCTGTAGTGTGTTTCTACAGATCTACAGTCTTTTATTAAAAGTACAAACCATTCTTTCTTCGTATTATCAGATATTCTCTAAGCTCTTTAAGAAAAATTGGTATACTATACACTAAGAAGCCTATAGCTGTACTTGCCAAGAAAGAACTTGCTGGCTTACAAGAATCTGGTTCCAAATTCAAATTTTTATAAGTTGCATCTCACATTGGAATAGAAGTTAATACAAAAACGGAGCTTCAAGCAAGAGAAGCTTCCTCGCAAGAGAAAAACAATTTCTCGACTATGAGTAGGTTATAACAATATTACACATTAGTACCTAATGACTAAGAAATATATTCAAGCTTGTGAATATTGTCAAGTAAACATTACTGTTAAACACCTCCTTACAGAATGTAGAAGATATACAGTCAACAGACAAAAAACAATGTTTCCAGTGATAAAAACGGTATTAGATAAACATTTAACTACCAAAAACTTAATTAGCTTTATTAAAGATTCATCTTTATATAATTATTTAATTTCATGTTATAACTTAATGTCTCTAATGACCCAGGTGGTTAGAGACTGTTGTTTGTAAATAAAAAAATGTTTTAGAAATATATGACACTAATAGCAACAATTTTTCCGATACTTTGTCCGTTGCTGTACAAACATTTTCTATTTCTGCTACTTTAAGCAAGTTTTTGTATATACATAGTGTTAGGTATATTATGTCAACATATGCATGGTAAAGCAAAATTATTTTTTAACTACTAAATATTAAATATTAGACAATTTCTACCTACTAATTAGTAAATATTAGTCAATTTTTAGATATTTCGCTATTTAGACGAAAGCCTCGTTATTTATTAACAATATTTAGCTCTGTAATTTTCACACTGAGCTTGATATCATTAAAAGTTACCGAGACATTTGGGTGCACTATTTCTTTATTATGTGTATAATAAGCAAATAACGAGACCGCATTGGATTTTGGTGCAGTAAGTCCCTCGGTTATGAATCTCATTAGTACGGGACTCAATTTGCTCTTTATTATATTCTTCAAGACTGGTTTTTGCGGTTGGGTTCATCCGAGAAGCAATACGATGCTTTTTCTCATAAAAGAACAAAATTCGGTACATATTTTATAATCATTTGTTGGAATATAAGAAATAATTAGATAAATAAATACAGGTTATTCAACTTACTAAAGAAAGTAACAAAAAGAAAAGGATTTAGATATACTTATAATATATAATACAGGATTGATTGTACTTTTAGTTGCTACTTTGATTTAATTAAAATGCATAAAAAATATACTTCAAAAAATTGTTTATTATTTTCTTTTGTTTACAATACAAGGTAAAATAGATATGAAAAATACATATTAAACTAAATCAGTATCTTTTTGTAGGATATATTTTTGTATGAATACCCACATTATATGAACTTTTTACTCTATCCATAATATATTTACTTTCTACATACTCTACTTTTGTAATTTCTACTTTTTGTGTAAGCGCAAATGTTTTTTCAATGTCTAAAGTTATTTTACTATTTTTTTTTTTGGAAAATATTCATACATCATCCCATTTAAAAGTCACGTTGAAGGCAGTAACTTTTTTACAGATGCCCATATTTTTTCAACAGGAGTTAGCTCCGGATGGTAAGGTGGTAGACGGAATGTTAATATATCATGTTTCGCTAGAATTTTATCAAATAAATATGTTTTACAATGTGGCGTATACATTTATAAAATTTGGTCTATACTAAAATTCAATAAGCTATACAGAAGACGTAAACATTAGCAGTTGTAGGCCCCTAACAAAACCGCACTACTGCTGTAATTGGTAAAATTGAATTAAAATATAGATTCATGAAATTTGAATATTTGAAGGTAAAGTGTTTTAATATCATTTTTAATAATTAATGATATGTGTGATTACACAGATGTGTGTAGTGAAACCAAAAATTCCTGTTAAAAAAAGAATAAAACAGCCATTTCAATTAAAAAGAAATCAATAGAAAATAACATCGTGTTTACAAAAGCAGACAAAGGTAACACTACTATTGCTATAGATCAATTAGAATATGATAACAAAACAATAGAATTTTTAAATAATCAAAATATTGAAACGTTACATAAAGATCCGACAGAGAAGTATCAGAAGCAAATTAAGCTAGCGTTAGAAAATTAAAAATCAATAGTAAATCCAACAGAACAGAAATACCTGAATACCATGAAACCACAGCCTCCTAAATTATACTCTTTTATTAAACAACACAACCGGATCACCCAATAAGACCTGTAGTTTTTTTTTATACAGCACCCTCATATAAACTTTCAAAAAAACTGTTAGAGATTATTTTAGAACAGACTAAATTTTTACCTAAATTTACCATAAAAAATGCAATAGAAGAAGTTAATAAAATACAACATTTTCAATTACCTAACAACTCCAGATTAATTTCATTTGACGTAAAAAATCTTTTTCCTAAACTATTCTTCCTACAGAAACTTTGATTCTAGTAAAAAGCCTGTTAGACCAAAATAGTACAAATTCAATCATCACATCTGAAATTTTACATATTCTTGAAGTTTAAACCGTTAAACTTTGAATTTAATAATCAAATATACACAAATAACAGTGCAGAACTTATAATGAGCAATCCTCTAAGCCCAGTGCTATCAGATATTTTTATGGGTCCTCTAGAGACGAAGATTTCAAAACAACCCATATTCAAACAGTTTTTATATTGATAAAGATACATAGACGACAAACTATTATGTTTCACAGAAACTAACAGGCAACTCGACTAATTTTTATCGTATATTAATTCACTTTATAGTCATATTGAATTTACAATAGAAACAGAACAAAATCAATCCATAAATTTTATAGATTTAAGAACTATCAGACTTAAAAACAAACATGACTTCTCCATATTTCATAAACCTACCCATACTGTCACGACTATATACAATTTATCATCCCATCCCACACAACATAAACTGGCAGCCTATCATAGTATGTTACATAGATTAACAGAAATTATAATGGCAAAATATAACTTTGAGACAGTATTAAATATCACTAGCAAATAGCAGTAAACAATAAATACAACGAACAAACAATTATTAATAAAATGTTTAATCAAAAACTATACAAAAAGCCCTGAAATTAGTATTTTCAGCACCCGAGAAAATACCCAGTACCTTCTGCTCGATTACATATACAGGCAAAATATCAACAAAAATAGCCAAACACATAAAAAGGAAAGGAATAACACCATCTTTCAGAACAAATAACAACTTAAGCAAATATATTAAAAACAACAAGAGCCAAAATAAAAAACACTTACACAGTGGTGTGTACAAACTTAAATGTGGCGACTGCCCAAAAACTTCCATCGGTCAAACAAGTAGAAATTTTAATAAACTAATAGCAGAACATAAAAGGGGTTTCAATAACAGAAAAATAGATTCTACATACGCAATTTCCCTTCTAGATCATAATCATTCTTTTAATGACGAATTTAAAATTCTTCACATTCAAAATAAAGGCCCTAAGCTATCTTTATTAGAATCTATGGAAATCAACTAAATAAAAAACACATATATAATTCTGTCTGACCAACTTGAGACAAACAGTTTTCCCCCTCTTCATCTATTTCATTAAAGACTATAAGGTGTAAAAGCATACCAAAAATAGATCAATTAAGGAAGACAATCAGCCGAAACCGCTGTAGTGATAAGAATTTAAAATATATTTTGTGGAAGTTTGAAAACAAAGTTTTCAGTCTTTTATTGTTACATCATTTTTAATGTTTGCCCAGATGAGTTCTATGAGATTTAACTCACAATGATGCAGAGGAAGTCTTATACCAGTTTTTTTCTGGCTTATTCTTATTTCATCAATTACTTACGTATTTATTATAAAATTTGTTGTTTTTTACGACTGACAGAAGCTGTGATTTAATAATATATTTTTATCAAATTTCATATTTTTGGAACAGAGCCATTTCCGGATATTACTTTTTTTAGATGCACTTGTTGGTATTTTATCTATTTTACGAGAATGTTACAGTGCGTTGTCAAGAATAATAATAGGTTTATCTTTAAATATTGGAAGTCATTTATTACCATTTAATATCTTTAAGTTTAAAAAGTGTATTTAGCAGCTTAATTTACAAACTTCTTCGTAAATAAAACTTTGAAATGGGTATTTAGTTATCTTCAAATAGTTTGAGTAAAACAGGTATACGTCATGAACGCTGATTGATATAGCATATTGATCATGATTACCACAAACAAATTCTGATTTATTTAATCCTTTTAAAATACCCGATAGAAATATAAATTAGTTCTATTTCATATTAATTTAGTATTATTATTGTATTTATTTAATTTTAAATTAGATTATACTGAACTGGCATTTTCCTGTTTAAAATTATTATCTAACCGAATATCAAACACACGACCAAATTAATAACTACTGTATACATAAATTACTTGATTTGTTTGTTCATAATAATGTCTATAAATTAAACGTATCTGATATTGTTTCAACGTTTTAAATTTTTTAAAATTTTACAAGAACTCAATAAAAATATTTCGTATTACCAAGGTTAAAACATATTCATAAAGCTTTAACCATAAGAAACTAAGAACTAAAAGTTATGCTTGACATATAGATTAAAAACAACGAAAATTACTCTGTTAAGGATTTTTATCTAAACCCTCCGTTCATCGGGTGACCATTCTGAAACACTTTCGGTCGGGTGTGGTCTGTGAGGACAAAAATGACATACCGCCTCCCGGAGCAACAGCATACATATTACTGCTAATTTCGCATCAACGTGTTTTAAACAAATCATTTACTATATATTGTTCATTACAGAAACAATTCCAAAATTTTGGAAAAAATTGTATTAGGTAAATTTTAAAAATGTTTACAATTTCATCGCATATTTTTTCAAATTTTTGAACAGCGACCACATAATGACAAAAACAAAAAAAAACATTTAAAACTTTAATAAGAAACAAACAAAGTACTATAAAAACATATATAAACTTAAAAATTAAATTGTGGACGCAAACTACAGTGGTCAAACTTTGTTGGTCAAATTTTCTAAGCAATATTTGCAGCATGCCATTATGGGGTCCATACATAGCTAGTATTTGCAAATTTTGCAGAAAAACAAGTTTTGCGTTTTTTGCAATATTTACAATTTCCTGAAGGCCGAACCACGCACAGCTTTTGTTAAATTCGTGTCAACTGCTCTCCGTCGCATATTCTCCTGGAATAATCTCTTTTGGTATAATCTTCGCATTTTGGAATATTCTCCATCTGGGTTGTTGCCTTTGTAAATTACAAATGCATTAATTGCTGCGAGATTACGAAGATTATAAACTATTACCATTGGCTAACCTTTCGTATTTCTGGAAACATTATATGATGTTATCATTCTGTCTACAACATCTGCTGCACTCTTTGTGGAAATATAAACAGTAATTATTTCTGATTTTTTTATCACCAGTATATTCATCAATCCGATTATCTCTGTGCACAGTGGAAACATCAATCATATTTTTCCCTTTCTTCGGTATATATGATATGGCAGTCATATCGTTGCTAAATGCAACAAACTAAAGAACATACCTGTCTTTTTTTAATTTGCGTTATTTCTGCAGGTAATTCTCGTCTGTTGGCTTTAATTGTACCAATTAAGGTGAGTCGGTATTCTCTAAGTAGTTTCTTAACAATTGAATATCTTGTGAACTAACGGTTTATGGTTATGTTTCTTCCTGAACCTGATAAATGTAAGCACATTTTTTCAGTTACTGAAGCAGAATTGTCAACTTTATATGGGCCATCGGGTTGAATACCAGCATAGATTTCATTGTGCGAGGTGAAGAAAGTTTTGGCATCAACAACTGAAAAATCTTTAACTCCATAATTGTTAGGTTTTTTTAAAAAATTTTTGAGTAATTTTTCTTAAAATTTTCATTAAACTTATCAACGATAGTATGAACTGCTGCCAATTTGTCCACTTCTTTTCTTTGGTCTCTAGTCGTGTTATCATCAAAACGGATACACTTCATTAAAAATATAAACCTACGTTTTGCCATTGTAACAGGAAATCTCATATCTCATATCCCATACCATTTGACGACTAGTACTCTTTTAGATTTATTTTTTATGCTTCATCGCACAAATTTATTGGAAAATATAATGTCACACAAAGGACATAAAACTTACGTGAATAAATTGGTAAATCGTAAATATTTGTTTATTGTCTCGGCCGTTAATGGATTACGTAGAGACTGTATATTAAAATTAAGCAACACAGATATAGATATTAAAATAACAAATATCTTACTTTTTTCGCGCCTTTCATTGTTTTTTATCGAAACCATTGCAATGTTCCGTGCAAAACTGTTGTAACTCTGTACAACAGTTAGAGTTACAACAGTTTTGCACGGAACTTATATACAAAAACGTAAAATAGTTAAACTATTGTTGTTGTAATATTTAACCGGTTAAGCATTTGAAAGTTACTAAAGTTTTACAGGGGATCGATATGCATGTTTACCATCGAATTCCATGATTACTTAATTTTCATAAAATTTTGAGTTACTGCAGTCTTGCAATAAGGGTGCGATATGTAGAGTACAAATATTGTCCAAACAGCACCGTTCTGCCTAAAGGCGGCTCTGTTTTTCTATTCCGTGGTACTGCACCTCTGTTTTTTAAGGATTCTGCCATACAATATTCGCACCTACTAAGTAACGCTAATATACTATAATATATTATATAGATAAAATAAATACGTCATAGTTTTATTTCTTTCTTGTATATGGAGCTTAGATCTGCTAAATTCCAATCTATTGGAATATTTTGATTTTTCGTTTTTATTTTCCATTCATAATTTCATTTTTACCTATTAACTCTTCCGCTTTGTCCTTTCTTATTCCATTTTTTTAATCATTTCATTTTCTTTTTTTGAACACTGATACAAACTTTTTCCAAACCATTTGTTACCATTTATTATCTTTAAGTTTAAAAAGTATATTTAGTAGCTTAATTTACAAACTTCTTCGTAAATAAAACTTTGAAATGGGCAGATACAAATAGTTTGAGTAAAACGTATACGTCATGAACGCTGATAGATATAGCATATTGATTATGATTATCACAAACAAATTCTGATTTATTTAATCCTTTTAAAATACACGAGAGAAATATAAATTAGTTCTATTTCATATTAAGTTAGTATTATTATTTGTATATATTTAATTTTAAATTAGATTATACTGAACTGGCATTTCCCTGTTTAAAATTATTATCTAACCGAATAACAAATACACGACCAAATTAATAACTACTGTGTATACATAAATTATTTGATTCGTTTGTTCATAATAATGTATATAAATTAAACGTATCTGATATTGTTTCAACGTTTTTAAATTTTTTAAAATTTTACAGATACTGAATAAAAAGATTTGGTATTACCAAGGTTAAAACATATTCATAAATCTTTAATCATAAGAAACTAAGAACTAAAAGTTATGTTTGACATATAGATTAAAAACAACGAAAATTACTCTGTTAAGGATTTTTATCTAAACCCTCCGTTCATCGGGTGACCATTCTGAAACACTTTCGGTCGGGTGTGGTCTGTGAGGACCAAAATGAAAACCGCCTCCGCCTCCCGGAGCAACAGCATTCCTATTATTGCTAAATTCGCATCAACGTGTTTTAAACAAATCATTTACTATATTATAATGTTCATTACAGAAACAATTCCAAAATTTTTGAAAAATAGTTGTATTAGGTAAATTTTAAAAATGTTTACAATTTCATCGCATATTTTTTCAAATTTTTGAACAGCGACCACATAATGACAAAAACAAAAAAAAACATTTAAAACTTTAATAAGAAACAAACAAAGTACTACAAAAACATATATAAACTTAAAAGTTAAATTGTGGACGCAAACTAGAGTTGTCAAACTTTGTTGGTCAAATTTTCTAAGCAATATTTGCAGCATGCCATTATGGGGTCCATACATAGCCAGGATTTGCAAATTTTGCAAAAAAAACGAGTTTTGCGTCTTTTGCAATATTTACAATTTCCTCTCTTTCCTGGCTGGGGCTTTGGTATAACGTCGACCTCAATGCCTGAGAGTCTAAGGCCGAACCACGCACAGCTTTTGTTAAATTCGTGTCAACTGCTCTCCGTCGCATATTCTCCTGGAATAATCTCTTTTGGTATAATCTTCGCATTTTGGAAAATTCTCCATCTGGGCTGTTGCCTTTGTAAATTACAAATGCATTAATTGCTGCGAGATTACGAAGATTATAAACTATTACCATTGGCTAACCTTTCGTATTTCTGGAAACATTATATGATGTTATTATTCTGTCTACAACATCTGCTCCACTCTTTGTGGAAATATAAACAGTTATTATTTTTGGTTTTTTCTGATCACCAGTATATTCATCAATCCGATTATCTCTGTGCGCAATGGAAACAGCAATCACATTTTCCCTTTCTTCGGTATATATGATATGGCAGTCATATCGTTGCTTAATGCAAAAACTAAAGAACATATCTGCCTATTTTTAATTTGCGGTGTTTCTGCAGGTAATTCTCGTCTGTTGGCTCTAATTGTACCAATTACGGTGAGTCGGTATTCTCTAAGTAGTTTCTTAACAATTGAATATCCTGTGAACTAACGGTTTACGGTTATGTTTCTTCCTGAACCTGATAAATGTAAGCACATTCTTTCAGTTACTGCAGCAGTAGAATTGTCAACTTTATATAGGCCATCGGGTTGATTACCAGCATAGATTTCATTGTGCGAGGTGAAGAAAGTTTTGGCATCAACAACTGAAAAATCTTTGAGTCCATATTTGTTAGGTTTGTTGGGAATATACATTTTAAAGCTGCATCTACTCCTTAATGCAAGTAACATTTCGCCCAAAGTCACAAACTGTCCCAATGAGTAATTCTTCTTAAAATTTTCATTAAACTTATCAGCGATAATATGAACTGCTGCCAATTTGACCATTTCTTTTCTTTGGTCTCTAGTCGTGTTATCATCAAAACGAATACATTTCATTCAAAATATATACCTACGTTTTGCCATTGTAACAGGAAATATTTCATATCCCATACCATTTGACGACTAGTACTCTTTTAGATTTATTTTTTATGCTTAATGAAGTCCAACCAAATACAATAAACCAATCAGTGATCGAATTTCTACTGGGTCCGTCGGTCTACATTCAGCCTTTTCTTAATATCTAACGGAAATCTTTTTATGTATAAATTCGTGTTTTTAACTATATTATCAATACAGTTACCAAACATGTGCATCCAGCATTCAATGGGAGATAATGCGTGTCACGCTTCACCAACAACCCCAGGGAAATGGGTCACTATGTTTTCGTTGCGTGTTCTAATATTTCTAGTTGGGACAAATTTTCTCCATGTAGTTCCGTCTTTACCAAAAAAATATAAGCCTCTGTTATAATCCATGTGTTTATCATTTTCTTTATTCTCTACTTCATTCTCATTTAGAATTGGCTCATCTTCATTTTCCTGCTCGGTGTCTGTATCATGATTACTAATCCCTATAAAATCTGGATCAGCGATCGAATCGTCGTCAGAGTCGTCTATTTCACTGTCTGTGGCAGCTTCCTCATACAGACTCATTAGCCTCTTTATTTCCACTTCATACGAATCCATTTTACAAGGCTAAAATATAATATTTTGTCAAATAAATCAGATTAGCAAATCATGCAGCTACTTCGTACCTTTATAATGTTTGTCTAACTAAATCTCGATATCGAATTATCCTTATATTAATATTTTACAAAAATCTGTAAACAATTTTCATATACTTTACTATTTTCTTTGTGGGATTTCGAGATTTCAATTGTAAATCGCTTCAAATAAGTTTAAATCCATAACTGACGTACAGACCACAGACAAAAAATTTTTATCGGGGAACTGACGTATTTTCTCGAAACAACGGAATAATTCAGTTCACAAAAAAACGCACAGGGTTGCCAAGTGAAATAAGATTGCAAGAAAAATATAACTAAGAAGCAGTGCAAATATTGTTACACATTTGATCGGGTGGGGTCTGTCAGGACAAACAACCATGCAGCAGCTATTTAGAAATTTCAAAAACAGTTTTGTATAAAAAAAAAGAATAGTATTTAGTTTCTAGGAAGGTACTGAAAAGATAGAAAGTAAAAATCCTTTATAAAAGGTATATAATTTAAAATTCTTTTCGGGCTCCATTATAGAATATGTATGGACTAAAACGCTCATCATCAGTGTTTTGTTACCTGCAATAAGTATTTTTACTTAACTTAAAGTAAAGGTAAAGGTACAATTTTGACTAAGGTTAAAAAAACAATTTGATTAAATACTTACTCGGTGCACATAAGCGAAGCCACTAAATACCTGGGTAAAGACCCTTTAGATGGTACAAAAATTGTTATGTCATATATTTTATTTAAAGAAGTACAATCGTGCAAGTGACAGCAGTAGTTTAGTTGATTTTCGCTTTTGCAATAAGTTTTAAATAATTGGAGAATCACTTATTTAGAAAATTCAACAGAGTCCAAAAATAAGTGTTAAAAGTTAAGTGCCTACGGGTGATAGTAGTGAATAAAGGAGATACTATCAGACAAGTAAGATAGAACTATTTTAATAATTCCAACAAGTATTAAGTAAATAAATAATTGTCTGAAAAATAAAAAAAAAGGTTTTGGCGAATGTTTTAAGTCCTAGTAGTCGACCCACTACGGGTTTCGAGGCTACGAGGTATTCCTACGCGTTTTTTGGCAGATAAGAAAGTAATTAGTGCCGACAAGAAATTAATTATTAAAATAAAAGCCACATAATTTTTTTACAAAAATCCAGATCCGGCGTTGAAGAAACAAAACGCAAGAGAAGAGATCAAAATAAATATTTTAGAAGAAGTAAAATGACAAAGCGGACACCTTCTAAAAGTGACAAGGAGAGAAAGGAAAAGAAAGAGGATGTCATGAATAAAATGATGCAACAACTAATGAAAAAAATAAAGAAATGATAAATGAAATAAAGCAAATATACAAAGAACAAATGGAAAATATTAAATTATTACAAGAAATAAATGAGGAAAAAAAAATAAAAAAAGGCTTTGAAACAATTACAAGACAGAATGGAACAACTATAGAAAACAAATAATGATAAAAGTTTGATTATATCGGATTTAAAATTAGATACAAATGATGATAAGAAACTTAAAAAGAAATAATAGCAACATTCATATCACAAAAACTGCAGGCGCATATAAAACTGAGGAACGCAAAAAAAATAGGAAAAACAGACTGTCACACAGAAAATTTCACGAATAAAATTAAGATACTAAATAGGAAAAAAAGTCGAAGTATCATAAAGATCACATTTACATAAATAATGATCTGACAGCAAAAGAAAAAAAAAATACAATAATAAATAGTTAAAATGGCAAAGGAAGAAAAAAGTAAAAGAAAACAGACAAAAAAAGGCTATAAAAAGTTATTCGTAAATGGGAAAGAATGGATATGACATAAAGAAAAACAACAAGTAAAATAAAATACCAAAGAAAAATTGCCAAAAAACTAGTAGAAGAAAAACCACCGGGGAGCTATGATATCGACATAGCGAGGCAAAGGAATACGAGTGTGGAAAACAGAAAAATAATTACAAAAGAAAAGGAACAAAGTATATAATAAAAATTGGAACTCTAAGAAATATAACAAATTATGAAAAAATATACAATAGATGGCCTTGCTCTGCAAAAAACAGAACAACTGGGAAATGAAGTAATAAAAATAGGAAACACCACGCTGTTTAAAAATGGGGGGATAATTTAGAGTGGGATTGATGGTGTCAGAGAAAGAAAAGAAAGCAGTTGTAAGTTTTCAACCAATATCAGACAGAATATGTTACTTGAGTGTAAGAGAAAAGTATAGGAAGATAAGTATCATCAATGTACATGCCCCCACTGAAGACAAAGACTTAGCAACCAAAATAGAGTTCTACGAAAAGCTAAGCACCCTAATAGGGAATATACTAAAATACGATATAAAGATAATCATTGGTGACATGAATGCGAAAGTCGGAAAAGACGAAATATATACAACAACAACAGGACGACGAAGTTTATATAAGCAGTCAAATAAAAACAAAAAGAAAGTTAATAGAATTTGCTACAGAGAACAAAATAAAGAGAGCTAGCACAAAGTTTTATCACAAAGACATTCATAAAGTAAGATGGACTTCTCCCGATCGAAAAATAAAAAATCAGATGGATCATGTCTTTATTTAAAGCAAAAATAATAAGGCAATAATCGGTTGCAGGAGTTACAAAGCTTTCAGGAGAAGCAGGTTGTAAATAGACTAAAGGAAAAAATAAATAACAAACTAGAGAACCCAGTCAAACATAATATAGATAAAAAGTGGCAGACCATACAGATAGCCATGTTGGAAACAGCCAAAAAGTATATAGAAAGGGAGCATATTAAAAGACGGCGAGGCTGATTCGATGAAAAATGTGAACGTTTCAGCAAAAAGAAAGAGGCAAAACTACAAAAAGATAAAGAAAATACCCAAAATTCGATCCAAAATACAAGAAGAACGTCAGCGAAAAGAATTTGCAAAAAAATAAAGAAAACAGCTAAAAAAAACAACTGAAAAACATAAAAAAACCTACATAAACAAAAAGGTAAGGAATTTCTACCAAGAAGTTAAGAAATCCAGAGAAACTACAAAGAATAATCCACAGTATTGCAGAAAGAAAGAAGGCTTACTTCTAGGTGAAACAACAGAAAAATAAAACAGATAGGAGGAATATTTCGAAGATCTATTAAATAAAGACCAAGAAGAGGAACTTAAGGGAATTAAGAATTAGGAAGATGCTGAAAGTAATATATAAAATAGGTAAAAAGAAATAAATAAGACTTATTCACAATCAGTTTAATTTAACTACCAAGACGACCAGTTGCGCTTTCTACAATATGCAAAGCATCTTCAGGTCAGTCGGTACGAAGTTAATTAAACCTTTATACCGACTGACCTGAAGATGCTTTGCAAATTGTAGAAAACGAAGCCGGTCGTCTTGGTACTTAAATGAAACATCTTATCGAAAGTTTGAGTATAAATAGTGCTGAGATGGGAATTACTATAAACGGTAAAAAAACGAAGTACATGGTAATTACAAAAAGACCACAAAATATAAATTGTCTATTGACAATCAATGGTAACGTGATAGAACAAGTAGAAAAATATCAATACTTGTAACTTTAATCAATAAAACCAATGATCCTACTGTAGAAATAAACAGGCAAATAGAGATTTCCAGATCAGTATTTATGTGAATGAAGCCACTCCTAACGTGCAAAAATTCAACTTTGGAGATCAGACTACGTACCATTCGTTGTTATATATTTTTAAAATTATTATATGAAGCTGAGACTTGCACATTAAAAAAATGCAATTTAAAAAGAATCGAAGCTTTTGAACTTTGGTTATACCGCAGAATATTAAAAATATCATGGACTGATAGAATGAAAAATAAAGAAATACTGGAGAGGGTTGGTATACTATACAAACCAGAAAAGTAAAATACCTAGGCCACGTGATGAGGAGTCCAAAATATAAAATTTTGAGACCCATAATACAGGGAAAGATTCAAGGAAGAAGATATGTTGGGCGAAGGCAGAACTCATGGTTAAAGATTCTACATGATTGGTATCAATGCAGATCGATTGATTTGTTTATAGCAACAAGTTCTAAAATAAAAATAGCCATTATGATATAGCCAACCTTCGTAGAAAGACAGCACTCTAAGAAAAACAAGAAGAAGAAGATGATGAAGAATAGACGTGCGAGGAACCAACTTTGATTGAAATTAAAGAAATAATGAGAGACCTAAAAATAACAACGGTACAGGAAAAGGTGGTATCCCAGCTCAGATTTTTAAAGAAGGTGGCGAAATATGGAAGGAAATGATATTTCACTTGCCATTATTAATTTAAGAAAAGGAATAAATGCTAAAACAATGGAATGGCGCTCTTATTTGTCCTATCTGTAAAAAAGGAGTCTGAAAACTTATCAGTGGCCAAGACTTATCAGTCTTGCCGTCTTTTTATATGCTCTCTTCCTATACACTTTTCCGCTGCTTCCGACATGGTTGTCTGTATGCTCTGCCACTCTTCTTCTATATTCTGTTTAACTGGATTCTGTAGTTTTTTTTACTTTTTCCTCTAGTTTATTTACAACCTGCTTCTCTTGAAGGAGCTTTAATTGATAATTTCATCTATCTCAGGTTTTGGTATTATTGGTAGTTTTTGTTATAGTTTTGCTATTATTAGTGTATGGTCACTGTTGGTATCTGCCCCTCTGTAACTCCTTTAATTGATTAATGCCCTATTATGTTTTATTTTCAATTAGGACATGATCTATCTGATTTTTTATTTTTCTTTGTCTTTGTGATCAAACCTTGTGCTGGCTATCTTCATTTTGTTCTCTGTAGCAAATTATTCTATTAACTTTTTCTCGTTTTAATTTAATTTATTATGTAAAGTTTGTCTTCCTGACTATCTTCCTTATACTCTTCTCTTACTCTCAAGTAACATATTTTCTCTGATATTGGTTGAAAATGTACAACTGCTTTGTTTTCTTTCTCCGACACCATGAATTCCACTCCAAAATATCTCTTGGTCTTTTCACTCTTGGACAGTGTGATATTTCCTATTGTTATTGTTATTTACAAGTTGTTTTCTTTCTTGCAGGTCAAGGATATCTATTGTATATTTTCTTATAATTTGTTAAGTTTCTTAAAGCTCCCTGGTCATAAGTACCTCTCAGATTCCAAGTCCCAATTTTTATTATATCATTGGATTGTTGCCTTTCTTTTGTATTTATTTTTCAGTTTTCCATGGTTGCATTCCTTTGCCTTGCCGTTGTCTTGTACTAGTTTTTTGGCAATTTTTCTTTGGTATTTTCTTTTAGTTGTTGGTTTTCTTTATCCCATATCCATTCTTTTCCATTCACAAACAACTTCGTATAGCTTATTTTTGTCTGTTTTCATTTACTTTTTTTTTCTTTTGCTATTTTAATTATTTCCTTCTGTAGTTCTTTTTCTTTTGTTGTCAAAATATTATTATTGTAGATGTGATCTTTATGATACTTTAACTTTTTTATTTGTGAAAGTTTCTGTTTCTATGGCATAGACTGTTTCTGCTATTTTTGTTGCGTACCTCAGTTTTACTTGCGCCTACAGTTCTAGTGATATGAATGTTTCCATGCTTTCTTTTAGTTTCTTATCAATATTTGTGTTTATTTTTAACCCATATATAATTAAACTTTCCTTTTTACTTGTTTTATATAGTTGTTTAATTCTGTCTTGTAGCTGCTTCACGTCATTTTTTAATTTTCTGTTTTCCTCCTGTATCTCTTGTAGTTGTTTATGATTTTTCTTTTGTTCTTTTTAATAGCTGTATTTCATTTATCATTTTTTCGTTTTTTTTTTAATTCATTGTTGCATCATTTGTGCAAGTGTTTAATACAATTTTTTTTTAATTTTTTAATGAGCTTTAAGTCATAAAAATGTTACATCATTAAACGAAAATTCAAGATTTTAGAGTTGCACTAAAATAATATTGTATATTATATTCGTTTGAAATAACGATCGCCCAATTAAAATAAACATAGTTAAAGGATTATTGAGCCAAATTTTTATTTAAAATACTATGTAAGGTAGATTGCTCCGACTGCGTCTCATCTTTCACATATCCCACGTAATCCTCTCACAATTGTCAAGGCGAGAAGGAGAGCTTTAACTTGAACTGACACAATCCAATCCCGAGTGTTGTTGGAGCATTTCACATATTCTTGAAAAAAAAAGAGAATAAGCCGTACATTCTACAGTAAATCAGCATTATGAATATATCTTAAAACATATTTTATGACAGCGCCTTGATAAAGCACATTCTTTAGTGGGGTTTTTATTTCAAATTTTAGGAATTTCTCAAGTCGCAAAAATAAATTTATAAACGGCAGAAAGATCTCAACCAGATCATCTAAATATATTAAAATTGAAAAATTTACCAAAAATAAACGTTTAATTAACAATTTATAAATTAAGTTTTGTATTTTCTTATACATAAATATAAAGAGGTTTTACTTTCCTCTCATTATTTCTCTCTTATACATATACAGGGTGGTCCTTAAGTAATTGTACAAAACGAAACCGTAGATTTTACACTTTAAAAGATATCTCGATTTAAGTCAAATTGATTCAATAAAATGTTAATATTAAGAAAGATACAGGGTGTTAAAGTGGAAATTTAAAATTTTATTTTTCGCAATAACTTTCATGTTTGTAAACATTTATGTATTGAAATTTACAACTAGGCACTACTAAATATCAGGAATTATATTTTGGTGCAAACTTTAATGTAGCTGATAGAGGGTGCCACATATGTGGCATACATTTGCATTTAACTTAACAGTTTTCGATAATTGCATTTTACAAATCAACTGTATAATTCTGATTTAACGCAATTACTTCAGGCAACGAAAGAAAAATAGATAAAAACATTAATACTTTTGAATTTTGTTATAAAATACTTTTAATAAAGTTAACAGTTAACGAAATGTTAAATAAAATAAATATATCAACAGGATAATTATTAATAGGTTTGACAAAATAACAGAAAAATATGATTTTTCATCAAACATTTTACCTTTTGTATTAAATTAAAATGATAATAAACATTTTTTTACAAACGAAATTAAAATATAGTTACACAAAATACCATTTAACTTTTTGTCAAAGTAAGTGATCGATATGTCCATCATTTTCTTTAATTCATTTTGTCAATACATTCCATAAAGGATCGTCTCATATTAAATAGCATCATTGGTTCTAATCTAGCTGCTGCAGTACTTATTATAAGTATTAAAAGTATAATAAAAGCTATTCTTTTGGGACTTTCATGAATTAAATAATTATATTAATATGTCACCACATGACCATAAAATGTGACTACCATGAACATTCCAACGTTCGGGAAAGTTGTATTTAAATACTGTTCTCATTCCCCTTTCTCTGTAATGTAATGATTGTACCATCTTGTATAAACCACATATTTTGAATTAAATTTGATGGCAATTCTTCCAATAAATAAAGAAAATTATTTTATAAAAAATGTAAATAAATCTCATCGTTCAAATTACAAGGTAATTTGCATATCCCTAAAAAATAATTACCAATGGTTCCAAATCATACGTTTATTTAAAATTCATATTTAAAATGGATGTCGTATGGTTTGGAACCATTGGTAATTGTTTTTTAAGGATATAGGAATTACCTTGTAATTTGAATGGTGAGATCTGTATCTGTAGAGTAGGGAGGGCGAGTTAAGTCTCACAGCACTTAGGCCACAATTGACCCATTGTGCATCCTCCCAGGGAGCTATCACCCTTAGCATTTCTAGGAAGGTGGACAAGTCACCAGGAGACATCTCACTTATGTGGGCAGGTGTAGGCCAGGACTCGCCGAATGCGTACTCTCGTATTAACGATAACTCTGGGCATTCACATAGGACATGCTCTACAGTTTCTTCTTCTCGTTCACACTTCCTACATAGAGGTGTGTCTACTAGCCCCAGTGTGTGGAGGTGTTTGCTTAGTTGACAATGACCAGTTAAAAAACCAACTGCCAAACGTAGATTTTTCCTGGTCATTCCCAAGCACTTCTTTGATGTTGACTCTTCAAGGTTACTTAGTGTTACCCTGGCAAGTCTACATCCTTTCCCTTCTTCCCATCTTTTTACGGTTTGCGTATGGGAGTGACATTTGACAATTTCCGCGATTGTTGTAGTTGACCAACCAAAAAGATCCCCAGGTCCTAAGAGTCTTAGGCCTGCCGCCTTTCTAGATAATTGGTCAGCAATGCGGTTGCCTTTATTCCTATTGTGTCTTTTAACCTACTTCAGGATGATGGTATTACCATCCGAAGCTTGAATGAGATGGTATGGAATGGAATGAATGGTGAGATTTATATACATTTGTTATAAAATGAGTTTATTGATTTATTCAAAGAATTGTCATCAAACTTAAGGTGGTTTATACAAGATGGTACACCATTATATTACAGAGAAACGGGAGTCAGAACAGAATTTAAATAAAACTTTCCTGGGCGTTGGGTTGTTCGTGGTAGTCATGTTCCTTGGTCATGTGGTGAGATGTTAATATAAATATTTAATTCATAAAAATTCCAAAAAAATACTTATTATTATACTTATAATACTTATAATAAATACTTCAGCAGTTTCTTTAGAACCAATGATGCTATTTAATATGAGACGATCTTTTATGTAATGTATTGACACATAAATTAAAGAAACTGGTTGACATATCGAACAGTTACTTTAACAAAAAGTTTAATTTATTTAGTTTAACTATTTCTTAATTTGGTTTGTAAATAAAATGTTGTGATTATGACTTTAATTTGATACAAAACGTAAAATGTTTTATGTAAAATCCAATTATTCTGTTATTTTGTCAAATCCTATTATTAATTATCCTGCTGATTTATTTATTTTTTTTTTTAATAATTCGTTAACTATTAACTTTATTAAACGTATGTTATTCCAAAATTCAGAAGTATTAATGTTTTTCTTTAATTTCCTTTCGTTGCCTGGAGTAATTGCGTTAAATCAGAATTATGTAGTTGATTTGTAAAATGCAATTATCTCGAAAACTGAGTTGAGTTCTAAAGATATTAATAAGTATAATTTTTTTTTGTTAAAATATTGTATCTTTAATATTTTTCATTCAAAATACCGGTAACTTGAAGAGCAAAAAAGGTAAGTGCAAATGTATGCCACGTATGTGGCATATGTGGTGCCCTCTATCAGCTATATTAAAGTGTGCATTAGGAACATAGTACCTAATACGTGTTTTTAAAATCGAGCTCTTAAATTGAATTTAAAAAGTAGTGAAATACTAAAAATATTTTCATTAATTAGTGATCCAGCAGTGAAATAACAAACATAAATACAATAGAGATAGTAAGTTACTTTAATCATAAGAGTTTTTACTACATATTATCAAATATTATTTCGGATAACCTACAAAATCTAGGACAGGTATTTATACCAAACCTGTTCCACTATAGACTAAGAAGGTTGTTTGCCAGGACCGTACTTCATTTACCAATGATAATTAAAAATGGATAGTTCTATTCAATCCGAAATTCCTGCAACTACTAATACACCTAACAGCACATCATCATATCAATTTAATGGATCATGTACATATTCTTCCGTAACAAATCAAACACCACAATCTAATATATTTCCATCAAGAAAACAAGCAATTATTTTTGATTCAGTTAAAAATACCAAACTAGATGATTACTTGTTCGCTTTGAGTCGTCTGATAGAACCAACCCAGATCATCTTCTGTTCGAAATTGTCAAATAATAGAGTATGTATTTATTTAGTAAACGAAAAACTAGCTGAGGATTTTATAAACAGAAATGAAAAAATTCAAATAGGCCAGCAGCTTTTACAACCTCGTAGACTAATTAGCCCCAGTCAGCGATTAGTATTGTCCAATGTCTGTCCCTCAATCCCACACTCAGTCCTAGTATCAGCATTAAAATCACATGGATTAAATCTTCTGTCACCTTTAACATTTTTAAGAATAGGCACATCAACACCACAATTCCAGCATATTTTGAGTTTCAGACGTCAAATATACATATCTCCATTAAATAACCAGCCCTTACCTGATTCTTTTCTTATCACACATGAGGAAACGACATACAGGATTTTCCTTTCATTAGATAACCAAGCTTGCCAAACATGTAAACAAAACAACCACTTAACAAAAAATTGTCCAATGTCTACTGCGATTACAACAGATAATTCAACATCAAATAATGCAGTTCCCAATATAGACCCAATTGAAAATACAACTAATCTATCAATTCAAAAAACCCAGACAAACACTAAACAACAACAATCAAAAGAAGAAAGCACACAACAAGAATTTCAACCACAAACTACCCAACAAGAAAAACTAAACATGCAACCAGCCAAAAAAGATTTAGAAACAACAAACGAGCCAAAAATAGATCTAGAAAATAAGACAACGCATATAAACACAGGCAAAGCACAAAACAAACGCACAATCTCCCAAATCTCTCCACCAGCTACTACATCTAAAGAGGAACCTACTTTTATTACACCAAAAAATAAAGAGAAAAAAGTAAAATCAGATCAAAATATCAAACCACAAAAAACACAGTAGAATAGATGATAAGATACTGTAAAACTTTATTTGAGAACCCAAATTCTAACTACCCTATAACCTACGAACAGTTATTAGACTTTATTGAAAACTGTGAGAACTCATCAGACCCGTTAAGTATCGCCAAAATGTATACAGAAGAAACAGCAGAGGTCACAGATCTATTAACTAATATATACCCTTACCTAAAGGACCGAAAAATTAAAGTCAAATGCACTCGAATAAAAAATAAAATATTAAAACAAATCAACTTAGACATTCAAACTGACTTAGAAAGCGACACATCAACAGAAAATTAATAACACATCATTTTCAACTCTCTAATTCAATGGAACATAAATGGGTATTATACCCATTTAGAAATGTTAAAATTATTAATTTCAAAACATAAGCCTAGTCTGATATGTTTACAAGAAACCCACTTCAAAAACAACAAAGCTCATGACTTAAAGAATTTCAATTGTTTTTTTAGAAATCGAGAAAATTCGAAAATTGAAAGCGGAGTGGTAGCAATCGACATAATAGATAGCTTTGACGCTAAACCAATAAAACTTAGAACAACTATCGAAGCAATTGGAATTAGAGTCACAGACACAATTTCTTTTTCAATTTGCAATATTTACATTCCCCCCAATAAAGAACCCGATTCAAAAGAAATTTCAAACATATTAAATCAACTACCTGCTCCACGGATAATAATTGGAGATTTCAATGCACATAATCCGTTATGGGGTTCAACAAAACTAACATCTCTAGATCGAAAAATAGAAAAAATAATAGAAGAAATCAATCTAAATATTCTTAACGACGGACAACATACACGCTTTGAAATAAGAACAGACGAAGGCTCTAGTATAGATCTAAGTATTTGCGAACCATCAATTGCACATACTCTTACATGGGATGTGTTACCAGATCTATATGATAGTGATCACTACCCTATCATAATAAGCAATGAACTACAATCAACTACCCCGCAACAACTAAAATGGAATTTAAAAGGCGCAAATTGGATGGAATTTCAAAATTACGTTGAAAAGAACCTGCAAAATCTAAATAACAATGTAGATATAAAACAATATACTCTCTGACAAATGTAATCACAGAATCAGCAAAAAAGTACGTTGGAATAATTAAATACGATTACAAACATCAGTCGGTACCTTGGTGGAATCATGACTGCAAAGAAGCAATAAAACAATCGAAACAAGCTTTTAATAAATTCAAACGACACAAAACTCAAGAAAATTCTATAGAATTCAAAAAATTAAGAGCAGTCGCTAGGTATACCATTAAAAAAGCCAAACGTGACTCTTGGAGAGAATATGTTACCACAATACATAGTTCAACTCCTATAACTTCTATATGGAAAAAAGTCAACAAAATGTCTTGTTCCAAATCCCATAAATCAATCAACTTTCTAACTCAAAATAACACTATTTATAAAAGCCCAGAAGAAGTATCCAATATACTAGCATCTACTTATGAATATAACTCAAATAACTTAAATTATACTTCCAATTTCTTAAAAAACAAAATAAAAGAAGAAAAAAATCCTATAGAATATTACGATCAAAATAATAACGATCTAAATATACCAATAACAGAGGAAGAATTACAAAATGTATTTCAAAATTGTAAGAACACTTGTCCTGGACCCGATAATATACCGTTTATATTCCTAAAAAATTTAGGCCCTCAATCTAAAAAATACCTACTCAAAATCTACAATATAATCCTATCCAGAAACGTATTTCCTAAATCATGGAAAAATTCAATCATAATACCTATTCTAAAACCAACTAAACCAAAATCAGATTCACAATCATATCGACCGATATCACTCACATGCAGCATAGGTAAAATATTAGAAAAGTAAAAAATATTATGTGGTATCTAGAATCAAACAACTTAATTATTCCAGAACAATGTGGTTTCCGAAAACATCGCTCAACTTTAGACAACCTCGTTGACTTAGAATCAGAAATCCACGAAGCATTTGCAATAAAGCAACATTGTGTTGGAATATTTTTTGATATAACCAAAGCATATGATACAGTTTGGAAATATTCAATCATTAAAACACTCAGCAACTGGTTAATAAGGGGTAACATATTAAAATACATTTCAAATTTTCTTGAAAACAGACAATTTCAAGTTCGAGTTGACGGAACATATTCTCAAACAAAAATTCAACAAAATGGTATACCACAAGGATCAAATTTAAGCACAACTTTATTCTTAGTAGCAATAAATTCGATATTAACAGAAATTGAAAACAATGTCAAAGCTAGATTATACGCTGACGACCTAGTTATTTTCTGTAGAGGAAAAAACATAACAACGATTTACAATCACATTCAAAACGCGTTAACACACATTGAGAAATGGTCAGCTACAAGCAGACTTCAGTTTAACACTTCAAAAACGAAAGCAATATGTTTCTCAAGGAGAAATCAAATCCAAACAAAAGAATTATATCTACACGAACAAAAACTAGATTATGTAGAAGAAATCCGATTCTTGGGTATGACGTTTGATCAAAAATTAACTTGGAAGACACATATTCAACAGCTGAAAAAATCCTGTCTTCCTGGTATAAATTTACTTCGATCACTTGCCTTTAAAAACTGGGGTGCTGATTATTCAAGTTTAATACTTATTTACAAATCCATAATTCGATCAAAACTTGACTATGGAGCCATAGTCTACAACTCCTCCAAAAAAACACATTTGAAGTCACTGGATATTATCCAAAATAGATGTCTACGTATTTCTTTAGGTGCTCACTATACAAGTCCCATTCAAAGTCTTTATTGGGAAAGTGGAGAACTTCCTCTTTCTTTTAGAAGACAATATCTAAGCCTAACATATGTAGCGGCAGTGTCATCAAACCGAAATAATCCAGTACTGCATAACGTTTTTGCTGACCGATTTACAAATAAATTTCAACAAACACATCAAATTAATCATCCTTTTTACTTTCGTATACAATCATACTTATCCAAATTAAATTTTCAATTTCCAAAAACCTATGATACCTCATCAATCCACAACCCTGCACCATGGACAATATATATTCCTGCTATCGACATCAGTCTAACAAACCTAAGAAAATCAGAGATGTCATCAACCGTCATTAAACAAAAGTTTCATACACTATTAAACAGATATGGCAATACCTACAACGTATACACAGATGCGTCAAAAAATGAAGACAGAGTTGGGGCAGCAATTTATTCGGAAGACTCCTCAGTTAGTTTCAAATTGTCATCAATTACAACCATCTTTTCGGCTGAATTATTCGCAATTCTAAAAGCACTATCGTTAATACAAAACAAAAACAAAGAAAGATGTATAATAATCACAGATTCTCTAAGTTCATTAACCTCACTGACTCAATTATACTGTGACAACCCCCTTCTACTTCTTATTAAAAAAGAACTTAAAAACATTTCTAATAAGAACATCCAAGTGCACTTTTTATGGGTGCCTTCTCATGTAGGAATTGAAGGTAACGAAGCTGTAGATAAACTGGCCAAAAACGCACCAACTAACCCGATGTCCGAAGAAAGCAACATATTAGTACAAAACGATCTAAAACCATACTTAAAACAAAAAATAATTCACAAATGGCAACAAACTTGGAACAACACTCCATCAAGGCTATACGAAGTCAACAAACACCCACATCTATGGAAACCAACAATAAAAGACAGAAGAGAACAAGTGATATTTACCCGTCTCCGTATCGGCCATACACGACTTACTCATGACTATTTATTACAACGCAAAAACAAACCAGTGTGTGAAGAGTGCAACAGTGTTCTAACGGTAAAACATTTTTTAATACAGTGTCCCAAATATAACAGTGAACGACTCAAATATAACATACCCAACTCCCTAAAAGATGCCCTAGAAGAAAGTATACATAACCGAAAAATTTTTTTATATCTTAAAGATTGTCAACTTCTTCAAAAGATCTAAAACGTACATTTTAACAAACATACATATTATTATTATTATTATTATCCCAGATTTAGCCATACGGCTCACACTCCCTCTAAGGGGAAAATTCACTCATCCCAGATACCTACGGTATCAAAAGGATTGAGCTCTGGTGGGACTCTTTCCGTGTTATCGAGCCCTAGGTGACTTGGTATGTCGGAGTATCTCCCAGAAATTTTCGTACACATCTGGAGGTCGCGAGGAGTACAGCTTTCTGCATGGCCTTATAAAGATGTTCATTTAGACCCAGCTGTTTTATGTTCACTAGGAGGTTCTTGGGAATAACACCAGTAGTAGATAGAACAATAGGTACTGTCTGGGTACTTTCCATTCTCTTATTCTCTTATTATTATTATTATTATTATTATTATTATTGTAAACTAATGTATATTTCACATATTGTATCAACTGTCACATATGTTACATAATCTAAATACGCTAATGACCCTGCGTGGTCGATGCGTTAATATATATATATAAAAAAAAAAGTGTGCATTAAATTATAATTTCTGATATTCAATAGCATCCAGTTGTAAATTGTTGACAAACATAAAAGTCATAGCAAAAAATAAAATTTTAAATTTCCACTTTCCCTGTATCTTTCTTAATATCAACATTTTATTAAAGCAATTTGGCTTTAATCGTAATATTTTAGAATGTAGAATCTACGGTTTCTTTTTATACAATTACTAAAAGACAAGCCTGTATATAAGATCTTATAAATAAGAGAGAAACAACGGTTTAATTTGCCCACACAAACGGTTATATATTATACCCTGATACAAAATGTTTGATTAAGACTCTACACCTACTGCCGTGGTAGTTCATTTAAACATAAATTGGCGTTTAACAAATGTTTCGTTTAGCATAAACTATGGAAAACATAATAAAATTGTAAGGAAAATAGTAAAAGCAGTTTTATTTTCCCATACACACAGTGATAATATAGTGATCTATATATATACCATATACCATCAGATATCAACTTTTATTAGTCCTATATTATTATAAAGATTTGTAAAAAATGTGATTATTACTCGTATAATATCATAAAAGAGTATAAAAGATTTTTTTAAGTCAGCCGCATAAACCATATTGGTTCTTAGCGGATGGATTTAATGTGAACAATAATAATTACATCTAACAAATAAATAATATACTTATATATGTGGTTTAATACGGTACAGTCTTATAGAAATTTTACAATATTTTTACTTGTACACTTACTAAAAATATCTCTTATAACTGATGGAATTTTATTAGTTTGTCTTTCAGCACTATATTTAGGAGACTACGTTAATACGTGTTTCACTGTTAACGGCTTGTCACCACTCTTACATTTTGGTTGAAGTTCCTTCTTCATGAGATAATCATATGTGAATTTGCTGTGTCTTAATCGAAGTCTAATTAAGACAAACTGAAAGAACGTCGGGACGTTTTTACTCCATCGTCCAAAATTTGCTTTAATGTCTTTTATCTTTGAGGATTTTTCTTTCCAACATTTATTCCAATTACATGTAAGCTTTTGTTTAAAATATAGATGGAGATCTTCTGCTAATTGTTTTATTTATTGATCTGATATTTGGGGAATTTGCTATTTCTCGAGCATTTTTATCAGCCAGTTCGTTTTCTTTAATGCCTATATGTGATGGTACCCATACGAAGACTAATGTTTTGTTGCTGTAACTTGTTTTTTAATTAATTTAGCAATCGGGTTGCAGGTATACATTTTTGACAGTATATGGAGGGAATTGATTAAGTTAGTAATAACAAATTTATCTTATTTGGCTGTTTGTATGTGATTTAGAGCTCTGTATATTGCGTACATTTCTCCAGTTATCACAGTGGATTCTGTGAGCAATTTGAAATTTTTTATTATGTCTTATACTGTAAGTTGTACCTATACAACTTATAACCAATATGACCTACACATGTGTTATAGCCTGCACCAGAAGTTGTTTTAGATGTCTATGTGTAAACTTGGATAAAGACAGTGTTTTTGAAAGACCAGATGGTAAAAGATCTGTAGGCCGACCGAAAAAAATATAAAAGGATGATGTTGAAGTCGATTTGTCTAGAATTGGGGTACAACAATGTGAAATAGAAGCGCAAAATCGAAGAGAATGGAGGGCAATAGTGGATGCGGCGAAGACTCACTTCAAGTTGTAAAGCCAGTAAAGAAGAAGAAGAAGCTCATGTTGGTCCATTCTCTTATTTTGCCATGCTACATTATGCAGCTAAAATAGAAAGAAAACCATAGAAGTAAGATCGAATAGTCCGAAATGTGAGTGATACACAAGAATTCTACCCATGTCGTGGACAGAACATAGAACCAAGATGTAAATTTAGCAGTATATATTGCAATGTAGCAATATAAAAAATAGGGTATTTAAAAAGGTGAACCAACTGTATCTAAATTACTTCGGTCACGGAGCCAGAAGAACGGATAAGTCGTCTTAGAACTATTAGTAGTAGAGGTAAAGGTAGAAGGCCGAAGAGAAAGAAAAATATCTCTAACATAATGAGCAGACCATATAAGGAGTCTGGCCGGAAAATACTTAGAAAAAGTCGTCCAGCAAACAAAGCAAAAATATTTTAAGTATCATTACGCACTGGTAAGGACTTAAGGAATAAATAGGAGATTTTCCACAAATATTTGTGGTCACTGGATAATGTTATATATTATGTTCTAATATATAATAAAATGTAATGGTCATGTTTTATAAATTTAGTTTAAAAAAAAAAAGATATTAAAACATTTGGTTTGCTAATTTTTAACACTGAGAAATTATCACCTAAGCTAGGAAAAAAATATTCTAATATATCCAACTTTACACAGAAAATTTAAAATGAACTAAAGTCCTGCTTTAATTTACGTTTAAAAAATCTCTGTAATGTTAAAACTGGTGTTTGCAAATTGACTAATAGAATTATACGTAACATATGTGTAAAATAAAATTATACGTTAACTTTTTTAAATCATGCGTTTGGAATATAAATTAGGTTATTTTATTATTCTTTTTTTTTTGTACAAATTGATATACGTGTTATAGGATTTTTGACGTGAAATGAATATAGTTGCACATATTTTAAAATGTATCTAGTTCTGTATCCGTGAGTATAATTTGAAATCCATATGCTATTTATACATATTTAGTAAACAGGTTACAGCTATGTAAATGTTTTGCAAATTTTTTTAATTTATATTTAAACAAACATAATAAATAATAGAAATATAGTTATATTAGCCTATAAAATTACAGTAGATGGTAAACTTAGATATGGAAATATAAGTAATAAAAAGCAGTGAAATCGGTGTCTTTACAAATCTAGCGGAGGTACAGAAAAGAACTAGAGAGCTAATACGAAACAGGACGCATTCGTAACAAATAGATTAAGGTTATTAGTTTTTTCTTCTTTATTTCCATCTTCTATCGAAGGTTGAAAATAATGATGACTATGCGGACGCTGTTCACTGAGGCTCTAAATAGCTCTGCAATACTGCATTCACACCATTCCCTCAAGTTCTTAACCCACGATATTCTTTGTCTTCTTATATTTCGCTTTCCTCGAATTTTGCCTTGCACAATAAACTGCAATAATAATTATTTCTGTGTTCTGATAACATGGTCTAAGTATTCAAGTTTTTTTGATAGTTAATATTATTTCAGCTTCATTTCCTATTCTTCTAGTAACTTCTGTGTTTGACATTTTTGACATTTTTTGAGTCCATGATATTCGTAGGATTCTTCTGTAATACCAAAATTCAAATGCAGTTAACTTATTTTGATCCACTTGTTTTAATGTCTGTCATGCTTCTTAGCCATCAAGGAAAATAGTGAATAAGTAACACCGAAGCATTCTTAGGCGTAGTTCTAACCTTATATCCCGACAGAAGAGAAACATTTTAAGTTTAACGAATGATGCACGTGCTATTTCAATATATGTCTTAATTTGTTTGGTATTGTCTACATTTGATGTTATTTATGTTTCTAAGTCCTTGTAGGTATCCACACACTCAATTATAATATCCCCAACAACCAGTTGGTTATTAGCATCTGCTGATTTAGTCATGATCATGCATTTAGTTTTTTTGTACTCATGTCAGCATTCATTAAATCGTTGCATTACGTTCTGTAAATCATTGTTGTTATGCGTCATTATTACTGTATCTTCTAAATAAACTCTAAATAAATGTTATTTAAAACTTTCCCATTGATAGATATACCTTCTATTGATTCTGAGACCGCTTCTTTGAATACCGCTTCACTGTAGACAGTAAAGAGTAGTGGTGACAGCACGCAACCCTGGCGGACTCGTTTCTGTATTTTGCTATGTCGGGTGTACTGACTGTCAACTCTTACCTTGGCAGTTTGATTCCAATATAGATTAGATGTAATTTTCATAAATCACGACTGTCAATATTTTTGCTTTTTAATATTTCTACAAGCTTTTTATGTTTCACCTTATTATAATGCCTTTTTTAAATCTATAAAACATAAGTACATGTTCTGGTTTATATCCATGCATCTCTGGGCCAACACATTCAAGCCGAACAAAGCATTTCTTGTGCAGATATCATTTCTTAATCCAAATTGTGTGTCCCTTATTTCATATTCAAGAGTTTTAATCATTACGCTGTATATTATTTGACTTTTTAATGCTGTGACCTTAACTTTTTAGGGGTTAGTATACTCCCCATATTTACAATCATCTAAATAATACCTTTCCTGAAGTGGGTAGGCAAAAGAGGAAAAAACTGTTTGGCCACTTCGATCACCAGAATTTCAAGCATTTATTTTTTCATATAAGGCAATATAAAAAGAGCTTAGGTACCAGAAATCTGCAACAACATTATATGACATGAAAAATTAAATAAGAGCATTTTTTAATAATAAGAACTTTCAAATATTGAGAAATGTGTCTCGGTCATTTGTATTTCGGTTGCAAACTTGCATAGACCTTGAGAATTGACATTTGGAACATTAACGTTTTAGTTATTTCCTTAAAATCACAATAATTATTATATTCATGGTCATTCATAGCACATTGTTAGGGTTTATATTTTATATTAGGTACTTATTGAATAAAAATAATTTTTAGAAAAGACAGTTAAGAATTTATTTTACGTATAATGCCTCTACTTTTTGTTTATACGTATTTTGTCATAACAACACTCATCAGAGCGACTGTTGTAGAAGCTAAGTTTTTACACCTTTGCAATGCTTTTTAAATAACGTAAATTTGTTTTTTATTTTTAGCTATTTAATAAATATACTGTTACTTACTTTTGTTTTTGTAATTTTGGATTCTTATGTGGTTAAGTTTAAATTTTAATTTAAGCACTTTACAGTAAAGAACAGAACTTTCAATATTTTATATTCATATGCTGACAATATTATTCTGTCAGGGAAACGTTACATCCACTCATCGAGCAAAAAGACAAAAGAGGGAATCCAATCGTTATGAAAAGGAGACCAAAAAGTGGCCTCTGATGGAGGACATATCCGGAAATGCGAATGCGCCAAATTAAAATTTTTTGACACATAACAAAAGCTATAAAATAGTTTTCAGAATGTGTTTTAGACGAGAAACTTTAAATAAATATTAACGATAACACTCTAAAATGTGACACAATTGTTAAAAAACTTCAATATAAATAAGATTTCATGTGACAGTTGGGACAAACAATGACATAACCCAAGTAAATTTGATTTCTTAAACAAGGAAAGACTCTCTTTCCTTGTTTAAGGTGGCATCTCAAGATGGCACTTCCTGTCTAACAATATTTTTGCCCCCACCACCTTTACATTCCCTTTTTTGTATTTTTGCTTGATGCATCCACTATAAACACTTTACTACCGAATACGGTAAATAAGATAAACAACTGGGCCAATAAATCCAGCCTTAACTTTTTTCCATACTTCTCATCTTACCAATGCTTCTCATCTTACCAGAAGACAAAAAACGCTATGTCCAACTATTTTTCTGAATGGAAATGTTCTACAAGTAGTAGATCAAACAAAACTTCTCGGCATTATTTTCAAAAAAACTTTCCTGGAGACCACACATTCGAGAAATTAAGGGCTGTCTGTAACTGTCTTTAAAAAATAAATCTCTTTAAAGCAAAAGCTCATTGTAGTTGAAGAGTTGATGTGGCAACACTCCTAAAAATATACCGAGCTTTAATTCGCTTTAAACTTGACTAGGGTACTGTTCTCTACATATCCTCAAGTAAATCACTTATACGTTAACTAAATGTAGTCTAAAATACTTCACTTCGACTCTGTCTAGGAGCATTCAGATCCAGTCCGGTGAAAAGCATCCACGAACATTGTTTCGAAATTACACTTCATCAAAGACGACAACAACTTCTTTTGCTGTTTTTCGCTAGAGTTTCAGAAAATCTTACAAACCCCACAAGAAATCTCATCTATAATAGACAAATACCAGTAATAATTCTAGAATAAATGAAATTATCTAAATATAATAAGAATAAAATATCACTTTCCATAATCAAACAAAGATTCCATAAAATACTACATCAATGTAACTTCAATAAGTTCCTCCACTTAGACGCATATATCTTAACATAGAGTGCTTTTACAACAGCTACAACTACTGTCAACCGATTTCTACTCTTTTGCAGTACTTATACTGCTGTAATTGCAGTACTTATACTGCTGAACTATATGATGGAACACTACAAGCTGTGAAAAATCCACCCAACGACAATAACACTATAGCTATCTGTACTGACTCTCTATCATCGATGCACTCCATAAAAAACTTACATTCTCTGCACCCAATCATTTAAGAAATCCAAAGTATATGTAATCGTCTTCAAACTAATAGAATTACAGTAACAATTTTGTGGGTCCCATCACACATTGGTTTTCTAGGTAATGAAAAATCCGATCTAGTAGCAAAACAAGAATGTTCTCTACACTTAAAAACAAAGATTTAAACATCATCAGATCTGAAAAGAACACTTAAACAAAAAATAATGGACCTTTGGAAAGATCATTGGAAAAGAAGCAATACCAAGTTAAGCGTCCTCCAACCAAACATTTTCTACCACCAGCTCCCACTAATGAAAAAAAAGACAAAGATGTTATTCGGAGATAAGTACACATGAAAACCTAATGAATTCCAGCAATCAGACTTTGTGCCACTACTGCAACACCAGGACTTCCGTAAACACGTACTTCTTGACTGTCAACACTACCTGACGGCCAGAAGTAAATATAATCTTGGTAACAACCTATAAGACGTTCTTATTTCAAACAGCAGCAATTATAAAAATGTATTAATCTTTTTAAGAAACACAAAGGTATTCAATTTAATATAAAAAACGTTTATTCCAAAAAGTGTACTGTAGTATTGTCCTCAATGTAAAAGTAATAATAAAGTAAATATAAATGAAAATTGTATCTGTGCCACTGACCACTAGCAGTCACATATTTCGAAAAAAAAAAAATTCATATTATTTATACATTATTCTTATTAAAGTTATTATTTTTAAAAACAATTTTTTTTTTATAACTTGGACATTAACTTATCAAGTATTATCAAACTCTTAAAAAATGCATTAATATTACAAGTTTTATCAAAAACAATTTATTTCCCAACAATTTTATATAACATTATTCTTATGGCAAAAATATTCCCTTGGAGGATATTACACAGCAAACTTACTTTCAAGTTAAGTGCGTATTGTTGAGAAATTTTCACCGCCAAAATTAGTCCCGAGGGACTTTTATTTGCTGGCTTTAAAGAAATGGATAATTAACTTGAGATAATTGGCGTATTTTTACGGTACATTCTATACAGGTAAAAAATTTACATTGTTATAAAATTTTGAATCAGCTGCTTCCTTTCTGGATAATTATTTGACTGTTTAAAGGTCTTAACAAGATGTTCTTTAATATTTCAGTGGTATCGTAGTCAAATTTGACATAATTGGTACAGTTACTTTCTGATATTAATACTTTCCGCCAAAAAACTATCGCATCACCTATGAAACTGCAAATTTTTTATTAAAAATAATTTAAAACATGGATTTTTTACTGTTGTTTTTTTTTTGTTTTTTAAGTACGTAACAAGTATTAACAGAAAAATGCAGAACGTACGAAAAAGAAAGGTTTTATTTCATAAATTAGAAGTAAGCGCACAAACAGCATTGAATAAAATAATAAATATCAATAGTAATGATAATCTAGTGTCTCTTCTAGCTCTTGTAACATCTAGACAACGTTGTGGCATACTTTCAATTAATCTTCTTAGATAATCTTGATCGATATTATCCCATTCTACGGTTGACAACCGTTGTACGTCCTGAAGATTGTAACGACATATTTTGGAGACATGGAGATAAGGCAAGCAAAACAATCGCTACTTATGCGAACGGCACTCAGGGTTTGTTAGGAGGGCTGGGGTCGTGGATAAGTAAATGGCAAAGGGGTTTGGATTGGAGCAACTACAAAAAATTAAATAAAGGGGTCATTAATCTCTAGGAACAAACAAAATAAAAAAAAACAGGAAACACCTCTAGTAATTTAATATAGGGCGCCACTTTGAGGTGCCTAATTATAACTATTACAACAACTAGATGTTATAGGAAAATAATTTTTAAAAAATCAAAACATATCTGGGCGACATTTTTATAACGATAACTTGGGATATTATTCGAAAAGAAAAAAAAAAGGATTAATTTAAAAAAATAGACAAAATGTTAAGAAACAAAATTTAACACATATTTTTGTGTCATACCAGAAACAGTTACACAAATACAGACAGCACAAAAAATGCTATATTAGTTACAGAGATTCTTACCAAAATAATAAAGAAAACTTACATGTGTGCTACTGATTTAGAAACTCAGGAGATGCTACAAAAACCTACAAATGTTACTGACGGATAAACTGTGACAAATATAAAAATTATTACAAATAAAAAAAATTATCTTTTTAAACAATGAAAACAATTATTAATTTTTTTTAAATATCTAGCTTGACTTTAAATTTTAGACACAGAAAAAGTTACCTGAACCTCATTAAACTTCACTCTGATTGTCTGGGGTCGGGAACTGTAATCATGCTGGACCGATACTGGGGGCAGATCCGGGCTGACGCTCAGGGATAAGAAGATGAGGGCGGAAGCCAGCACCGGCTGGAATACAACCTTGAAAACTCGTCTCCTTCAAAGACTGGAACAGGCACAGCACAATGGCAACATGGGGCCATCTTCAAAAACTAATGTAAAACTGCTCAATGTCGAGTACCCAACTGCTACTGTCACTTTATGCTACATTTCCATGACAAGAAATGGAAAACGACAAGATTTCGATTTTGAAAATAAATTCGGACTCCAACAAAACTGAACACGCCTTGATCAGCGGCCGGCTTTACCGAGAGTAACCAAATTATCTTCAAAAATTGATCGCATAACTTGAAATATCAAACACTTGACAGGAATTAAAACGCAAAAGATTCCATTTCTACGACGTACAAAAATTATAAGGCGATTTTGAATAAAACATTAAAAGAAAATGCCGAAAAAGTAGAAATCTTTAAAATAATAAACAACTCTAAAATGATTTTTATTACTTGGCAACGCTAAAATGAATTGAAAGAATTCGGTGTTTTAATAAGTACGAATCTAAAATTGAAACACATTAAAAAATATTCTGCGATTTCCCAAACATATATGAGGGGATTTCAATATATTACATATACAAGGGGATTTCAATATATTTTAAAGAATTAATGAATTGCAAATGCTACAAGATTAGCTGGCGTCACATTACCAAATCTCACCCTTCCATAAAGATGGTCCCAAACATGTTCTATTGGATTAAATCTGGGCTGTACGCTGGCCAATTTAAATGTTGTAAATGTACCTCTTAAAGGTACTCAAAGGAAAAAGTTGCATCAGTACACGAGGCGGACTGTGAGTCCGCATATTGAAATAGCAAGTAAGGGACGGAATAAAAAAAATCTTCTAATTTAATAAAATGAACAATTATTTTCTACAAACACTTATTATTATTTTACTATACTATATTAATAATTATTTCATGTACAACGACTTTAATATATCCATACTTTTGAACAAGTTTTCGGTAGTAATATTCCTTCCTAATCCGTATTTGGGTTCACATAATCTCAAAGGTGAGTTGCTCACAGCATAAGGACTATCAGGTTTCTGCCATACATTGCGACTTTAAGGTTTTAAATGAAGTAACACTTGGCAGCAATTAGGCGAAAATTTTAATCCTATATTTATTGGGTTTATTTGGAATATATTGCCTAAATAAGTAACGCCCTCGAAACGCTTCCAGTTTCTCGTCCACTGTTGTGTTCTAACTTGTTCAGCTTCTTGCGTTCTTCGCGAATTTTAGAATTGCCAAATTTTAATTGCCCTAAAAGAATTTAATCCTATTTAGAGACATCACTCTACCCCTGTTCCGTGTATATTGTATACGTCTTGTAAACTTAGACGACTTGATTTTAAGACGCCGGTTAAGTACAATAATCCAAATAGTGCTTGAAGCCCACACATATCCGTAGGTATCTCTATTACAACAATAATTGGCTAAAGTTGAAGCAATATGCTGATTTGTACATTCGACAATAATTTCTAACATACCTGTATTAAAAAAGTATCTCCAGATTTCAAGTGGATCTTTCAGTATTTTATTTGAAGATTTCGGACAAGATAAATGTTTAAACAAATTCACAAATCTTGTTTCACCCTTTTTCTGCGGTACCAACATTTTTTTTTACAATTAGTAGATTTGTTTTTGCCAATAAAAAATGGTTATGTGGCAGGATATGTTTTCATTTCAATATTTGAAATATCCTGTTCGCTTTCTGAATTATTATTTCTGTCTTCCACAAAATCTTCGTCGTGATAATCATCATCATGAAATGATTCTGTTTACTTATCATCTAATAATTCCATCAACTTTTGAAGGCGGTTCTGCTCTGCTTCATAAGACGTCATCTGAAAAAATAAAGGTAGTAAAAAATTCCGTTCTCCTTCCAATTATTTGCAGATTATTTGTTTATAAAAAAATTGATTTTAGTTGTAAGATTCTGCAGAAAAAATTGATTAACACATGAATATTGTAGAAATACATGCTCACACGATTTTATCTTTTGTTAATTAAATACTACAATAAATATACATAAAACTTATATCAGTTACACCAGTAAACGCGCGGATTCTCAATGCGCATTTGCTTAGAATTTGTATACAAGTTAACGTACTAACTAGACTAACATAAAGCAGCAAAGTGTATCAACATATAAATACACAGCGGTTACAGAAAATAGTGAGATGTATGCAAGACATTTTATATTTCAATCAAACGCAGACTGTCAGTCCGCACCATCATGGAACATAATTGTGAATGTAGTATATTTTTGTTATTTTATTTTATTATTTTTCTGTTACCCTTCGTGTGGATTTCTGTGAAATTTTTCTCTGCAAACTAGTTATATTTCGTTTAAGCTTTTATTTCTTGTTTATTTTCTGCTAATATTAATAATATTGTTGTTGTCCTGGGACGCATACCTATTTCGTTCGATTTATATTTAGTTTTTAATTGGACTCGGATTGGATATTTTTATTATTTAATTGTAAATTCTATTCAGATTGCATATTTTTATTTATCACTTTTATAATTTTAATTTTTTATAAAAAATATGCTGTTATCTAAACTCTCTATTATTTATAATTGGAAAAGATGGCTATGGAAAATAAACAAACAACTTTACAGGGAATTCGGTTCTGTCAGGTATACTAATTATTGCGAATTTGTCAGCTCCAAACAAAAACAGTTATTTAGATAGTAGTTAATTATTAAAAATTTTTAATTTCTCAATATAAGTGCATAAGAGTGCGTTCATCAGTTTAATCCTGTACGTACTCTTTGAAATTATATAAAACAGATTCATTTCACAGGAATGTATTGTATTTATCATAAGTTTATTCGTTATTCATAACGACATAATAAAATTGCCTGTTCCAAAACAGGTCCGTATATCAGATCTAACTTAATTTTAAGTATAAAAAAATATGTATAACAATCCAACTGTCGGGACTTCTGACTACAGAAGCTCTGAAAATAAAAACAATACTAAAACTTATCCTTCTACTATGGTTGAACAACAATTGCCTACCAAAGATAAAGCTATTGTATTCCCAGTAATTGAAAACATATAACTTACAAGATTACCTGATTCCACTAGTAACGATGATCTAGCTCAAAATTATACCATTTTCCTCACGGCTTTCCAGCAACAGAAACATTTGTTAAACATTTCAAGAATCATGGTAAATCTATAAAAAATAATAACCAACAAGTCCAATCTCGCAAATTAGTCACTCCAGTAGAAAGACTAATTTTGTCATACGTTTGTCCCGCCATTTCGCATGCTTTACTAACTTGGGAAATTAAAAAATTGAGTTTTAAAACTATTTCTTTCATGTCATTTCTCAAGATTTAGAATTGGTCAAGTAAACCAGGTGCTGGTTTACCGGAATTCAGCCACATTTGTAGTTCTAGACGACAAATTTTTATCACACTATTGTTTGCCGCAATACTTGAATCCATATTAATTATTCATGATAACACCAACTATAGTATTTTTTGTCACAAGGTTCATTGGTATGTTTTTTGTGTAAACAGCAAGGCCATACTGCAGCAAATTGCAAAACAATCTGAGAATCAGTTTCTGAAAATTATAACCAAAACCGTCACTCCCAAACGTCTTTTCAATCCGCACCTTCTATCTAACCTTTTAAAAACTCCAATCGCTCAAACAATCATCAATATAAATACAACCCAGTCTACACAAAATAGCTTAAGACGCAGTTTGGAAGAAATAGTCACACCTCTCTTAGCGTAAGACGTAGATTCAAAAAACCCAAGTCTCAAAAAGTAAGAAAAGACTCCAACTCACATAGTCATGGAACCGGCCAAGGCATTTATCTTAGTGCAAACCCTCCATTTATTTTTGATTTCAATCAAATATCCGATCTGTTTGAAAATGTTTATGGTGCAGAGGCTCCAATCAGCATCATAAAAGACTACACTAACAATTTAGAAGCTTTAGTAAAAATGTTACCAATAATATATTCTTATTTCTAACAAAAATAAGAATGAAACTACTGATACTTTTACAGATGACTAAATGGGATAATAAAGCATCAGAGACTGAAAGAGAGTTCATTGCCTTCTGTACCAATTCCAAGTTTCAGTTTTTATTTATTATTCACGGGGTTCTCTTCAATTTTACAGTGGAACATTAACGATTTTCACAATAATCTTTCTATGTTCCAAATAATTCTGGCCAGATACAATCCAGATATAATTTTTCTTCAGGAAACTAATTTCAAAAATGAAAAAATACAAGCTTTAAAACAATTTAAAAATTACTGCAAAAATCGAACTAGCCAGTGAAAGCCAGTGAAAGAGTAGCTGTCTAAGAGTAAAAAAGTCAATTAAAACCACAGTAATTTTTGTCCAAACTAAAGAAGCAATTTGCAATAAACTTAATTCAAGTCCATATATCTACTTGTGTAACTTATACCTACCTTCATAAACTCTTACAACAAATTTTCCATCCCAGATTTATTTTCGGCTATTTTAATGCCCACAACTTTTTATTGGGCTCCTCTACCATAAATACTAGGGGAAGAATGATGGAAAAAATATTCAAAGAGTCCAACCTTTTAGTCTTAAACGACGGCAGGTCGACTAAATTTAATATACGAAATGGCGAATCTTCATGTATAGACCTGATGATATGCGAACCAGGTCTGACCCCTCAGCGCACATGGGATAAGCTCCACTTCTTAGACAACAGCGATCACTAGTCACTTTTTATTCATAATAACCAAAACTAATTGGAATTTAAAAAACGCGGATCCTTTTTTCAAATTTAATCGAAAACAGTATGACTACATTTAAAAGTACCTCAAGTATAGACGAGACACTGAAGAACCTTGTTACCATTATCCCAAAAGCAGCAGAAAGAGCAATAGGAAAGACTACATACATAAAACAACGCAACCCTGTCCCATGGTGGAATTATAAATGCAAAACAGTAGTCGAGTATAGCAAAAGAGCTTTAACAATTACAAGCGCCACAAAATGGTTGAAAATAGATTTGAATACACAAAACAACGTGCTATATCCAAAAAGACAACTAGACATGCCAAACAAAAGCCATTGACTCAATATGTATCTACGTTAAATGCAAACACTCCCGTGACTGAAGTATATAACAAACTCCGAAGAATATCTGGATTATCATGTCTAACCTAAAAAGTTTCTTACCTTCAATTAACATGTCAAACGCTATCTGAACATATAATATAACATAAATAATGTAACATGGAGGATTTTGATAACGATTTCCGAAGTGGAAGTCCCAACGTCAAATACATTGATTTTTCTAACTCATATTGTGGCTTATTCCCAATTAAAATAATAAATTTACTACAAGATCAGCTCCAAACAAAATCTCAATTGGTCTGTCTGTACGACATCGCTGAGCAAAGATCCCTAGTTCGCAAATAAATTATAGAAAATAACTTTCGATTGCACAAAAAATTATTGTAGCTCTGCAAGTTTCTGATATCACCTTTCCCAATAGGTATGTGAGATATTTTACAGCTGAACTTTATATCGTCAAACGACCTTCCAGAGGCCAGAAAGCGTAAAGTTGCTACAAGGCGTTGTTTAGTACTGACATATTTACACACGACGGTGTCTTTTTTTGTAAATGAGTGGATCAACATTTTCCAACAACAGTGAATAAGTTAAGTTGTCTATTCTGAGGTAGTTTTTGTAATCATCCTCATTAATGACACTAAGCAATTTCGTGTCATAATAGTTCACACGATCAACAAATAATTTCTTCATCCAACATTTTTTCTTATTTTTTAGATAGCAAGTCGGAGCGTGAGTGGAGACGAATATCCAACTACTAGTTCTACTAAGTGGAACCGCAAGTTGGAACGTGAATGCCCAGCTTTGAATGGTACCGTTTGCGTCATAAAAAATGGTACAACTCTTATAATCAAAAATCGTGTTTTTCAAGTTGTGTAAGGTGATCTTGTCACATGTTTCATTTTAATTTCTAGAAAGATGTTGCCAGTTCAACGAAAATATTATATCAAATCAGCTAAAAGCAGGGCTGTGCGGCAGACCGCAAGTTTTTAATATACTAAAAACCAAAAACATATTGAGCATTCTCGATCAGTCAGTCACATTTATTTAAACATGCACCCTAAAAAATTCTCCCATTAATTTTGTACTTTTCCATCATCTCAATTAAGTATTTATACAATGATTCGTGTTTTATTAGAATTTGTGAAAATATTTCAATTTAAAATTATTGATAGATAATAAATGACCTAGACATGACTTTAAATTATTATGTTTAATTTCAAATCGAGAGGTTTTGGTTTCTCGTAAAGTATAGCATAAAACTATAATTAAGTTGTGGGATACTAGAATAAATAAAACACACTGGACTGCTGAACTATTAATATTTTGTCATAGCTCCATTATTATTAATCACTTTTTTTTAACGTTATTTTTTTTATAGTTTATTCGTCTTCCGGGTTTGGACCGTGTCATTTGTGAGTGACCCAAATGTGGGTTTATCTCTACGTTTCGCTACAATTGTATGTAGCTTCTTCCGGAGAATAAATAAAAAGAAAACAGAAGACAGGAAGATGGGTAGTTAGCACCGGTAACTCAGTTACTCAACGCAACCAGAGGCGAATACTAACTACCAAGATGGGCATTTGGTCACAGTAACTCAACTACTCAACGCAGCCAGAGGTAAAAACCAAATGCCAGGACAGGGATTCACGTCCAACAGCTCAGAACACTAACGCGTCGAGAGGCGGGGAGTGAATCCGGCGATTACTCCGCTACCGCTCTATTTATAGTCGCGGTGACCTGTCGTGTCGGGACGTATCAGCACACTCCGTGGTGCGAACGTCAAGAAGCGCCCTCTGGCCAATCATGTGGCTGCATCGTGGTAGCGGGACCGGACGGCGGCTCTAGACTGAGATTCCAGATGGGAGACAAGTAGTATCCTTCCTCTCGATTGATATTATGTGGATTTTTTCGGATCTCTCGAGATTCGCAGATTTTCCTGGAATAAAAGAAGGGGCTCTTAGAAATAATATGGGTTTTTTCGAACAATATGGAATGACTGGTTTCTTGGCAGTATTCTGCAACTGCAGAATGGGAGAAAAGACCTAATCGAATGCATCTTTGATGCTCTTGAATCCGAGTTTTGACGGTACGACCAGTTTCGCCAATATACACATGTCCACATGAACAAGAAATAGAATAGACACCACTGGAAGATATGGGCGGTAATGGGTCCTTAGGGGAGGGTAGATATTGTGAGATTTTCTTGGGTGGTCGAAAAGTAGTCCTGATACCTTCTTTTCGAAGAATTTTGCCAATTCTATCAGTGACATTTCGAATATACGGAAGAAAAGCCACAGAAGTATTACACGAAGATTCTGAATTTGTCGCCCTAGGGTGTAAAGGGGGATGCAGATGTCGGTGTGTAATATTTTGAATTGTGGACTTGGAGTAACCAAGTTACTCCGAGTGAACGGTTACTCCAAGTACACAATTCAAAATATTACACACCGACATTTACATCCCCCTTTACACCCTAGGACGACAAATTCAGAATCTTCGGTTAATACTCATGTGGCTTTTCTTCCGTATATTCGAAATGTCACTGATAGGATTGGCAAAATTCTTCGCAAAGAAGGTATCAGGACTACTTTTCGACCACCCAAGAAAATCTCACAATATCTACCCTCTCCTAGGGACCCATTACCGCCCCTATCTTCCTGTGGTGTCTATTCTATTCCTTGTTCATGTGGACATGTGTATATTGGCGAAACTGGTCGTTCCGTCAAAACTCGGATCCAAGAGCATCAAAGATGCATTCGATCAGGTTTTTTCTCCCATTCTGCAGTTGCAGAACACTGCCAAGAAACCGGTCATTCCATATTGTTCGAAAAAACCCATATTATTTCTAAGAGCTCCTTCTTTTATTCCAGGAAAATTCGCGAATCTCTAGAGAGATCTCCGAAAAAATCCACATAATATCAATCGAGAGGAAGGATACTACTTGTCTCCCATCTGGAATCTCGGTCTAGAGCCGCCGTCCGGTCCCGCTACCACGATGCAGCCACATGATTGGCCAGAGCGCGCTTATTAACGTTCGCGCCACGGAGTGTGCCGATACGTCACGACACGACAGGTCACCGCGACTATAAATAGAGCGGTAGCGAAGTAATCGTCGGATTCACTCCCCGCCTCTCGTCGCGTTAGTGTTCTGAGCTGTTGGACGTGAATCCCTGTCCTGGCATTTGGTTTTCACCTCTGGCTGCGTTGAGTAGTTGAGTTACTGTGACCAAATGCCCATCTTGGTAGTAAGTGTTCGCCTCTAGTTGCGTTGAGTAACTGAGTTACCGTTGCTAACTACCCATCTTCCTGTCTTTTGTTTTCTTTTTCTTTGTTCTCCTGAAGAAGCTACATACAATTGTAGCGAAACGTCGAGATGAACCCACATTTGGGTCACTCACAAATGACACGGTCCAAACCCAGAAGACGAATAAACTATAATTCTGACTCTGGCCGTGGAAGCCGATTTCAGTTATTTTTTTATTTAGATTTAGTGCAATTTCGTTATCTGTGAAGGCAACAACATATTGAGTCACGGATCATTGTGTTCAGTTTGAACACAGGTTTACATTGAAAAAAAAAGTGTATCAGTTTTTTATGATGGGAAGTGTACCAAAATTTCATCAATAAATAAAAATAGGCATTTAAAATTTTCGTTTAAGATGGCAGTGAATAAAATTAAAATAGCTATGATGGTAACCAACGTTCTGAAAGGACATGGTACATGAAGAAGAAGAAGTTTAAGATTTGACAAAAGGGAACTTATCTTATACAAGCTTTGTTGTCACCGAAGTGAAAGTTCTTTAGAAATAATTGAAAACTGTTTCTTGAAATTTTCTGACAGAGTTCATTTTTATATATAAACTTTTTGGACTAGCATAAAAAAATTGTAGGCAAAAAAAAGTCCCATTCACATTACTATTAGCCCCAGAAACATTTCCCTCCCTTTCTTCTAGTGTTATATCTTGCCATGGTTGTATGCGTGATCTACGTTTACTCTGAACCTTTTGCTGCTCCGAATATGGATATATCGATTATTTTTGTTTGTAAAAAGTTCATTTATGTCATCTGTAATCATAAGTTTATAAAAGTCGTATGAAGTCATACCTATTATATTTATTATATATAGAACTACGAGGCCCTGGATTTTCCACTGAAAATTTTTCAAGTTCTTTCCATCCTTACGGTCCCCACTTATTTGATTGTAGATCCGTATTTGATTGTAGTTTGTTCCAGATTACTTGTAGATTTATCGCCATCAGATTTGAGAAAGACTGCATTTTGTTCAGTAACATCCTCGATAGACTTTTCAATATCATATGTATTGGCACATAGGTTTAAAATCTGTTGTACAATATTAGGAAAAAATACTGGTTTGATAGATCCGTATCTGCTACATTGGACTTCTGTTAAATTTCTTTCAAATGACACTATTTTGCTATCGGTTATTGAAAACTGGTTGCTTTTAAGGTAATATCTTGTGTTTTAAAACGTACATCCTATACCCTTCTTCAGGGATGTTGGCTCATTCTAACTAAGTGAATCTGACTCACTTGGTTGATATTCGTCTGGTAAAAGATTAGACTCTTCAGAAAGTATTTCATTCTATAGTTTTTGTACTTATTTATGTTCATTCTCATACGACATTATTTTCGTTCACCACATAAATACTCAATTGCAATCACAAAAACACGACGTAATGGTCGACACTAATACATAGAATAACGAAAGTAACAAGAGAACTAAACGTAGAATAAAAATTGTTGGGATCAGCGACGGATTTAGTTAATATGGCCGCGGTGGGATGATATTTTCCATCGTTCTATTTTGCATTTTTTTTTCCAAAAACTAAATAGGTGATGAAGAAACTCGCAGTTTTGTGTCATTTTTTTAAACATTTTAAATGAATTCCCCCAAAAAAAAAACTGTTTGGCCAGTATGGACTATCAAGCAACACTCATGGTCATACTGTATGCATTAAGAATAATAAAACTAATATTTGTTTATTTGTAACAGTCATTTTGAGAAAAATCATTTTTGTGTTATTTGTGTATCACTGTCCATTGAGTAGCAAATTCATTTATAATTGTGAAAGATCATCATTATCATCTTTTACTTGACAATCCTCTGTGGATCTTGACCTAAACCAGTCTTAACTCCATCTAACCACCTAATTCGCGGTCAACCTTTGCTTCTTCTTCCTGTAGTTGTACCTGTCGTTAGCATTTAAGCAATGATATTGTCAAGCATTTGTATTATATGTCTAGCCTATCAAAAATGTTTGGCCAGTAGGGTTGTCAAACAACATTCTCATAGTTGCACTCTATCTGGTAAGAATAATAATAGTAATCTAGTAATAAGTAATAAATATGTTAGTCAATAGAAACTTATGCGTTGATACATTAAGTATAGAAATCTATTTTTCTGGAAAATGGCGCATCGTATAGACATCAGATGGTAGCATAATTAAAAAAAAAATCTTCCTCTTCTTCTTTCTTTTAATCGCCGGTTTAAACTTAATTAACCAGCATCAAGTGTTAAGCATAGTAGTCTTAAAAAAAGATATGGCATATACAGAGCATTTGATTGTATTCTTATAAAGCATTTATTTTTTAATTTTTTTATTGCGAGTTTGATAGATATAACCCTTACCACAAAAGTTTTGCAGCACCAAAAATGTGGTCCTTTTGATAGTTGATTTTCTCGAACGGATTAGAATTCTGATAATTTTTTTTTTATTATTTTAGCCTTTGTCTTTGGTAATGCCAATGAGAGTCAAACGTTAAGTCAAATTTATTTTTCGAGCTTATACGGGGTGGAACACAAAAATTTTTTTTTCATGTTAAGTTTGAGACACCCTGTAGGGAGGACAAGGTACAAGGGTGGGCTTACGTTTAAACCGTTTTTTAGTCTTACGTTTTATAAAGACTTTGTTGTTTTAATTTTCCTGATATCTTCAGAAACAAAGAAAATATATAGTTATATTTTCTTAGCAGTTAAAAAAACTTTAAAAATAAAAAGCAACAACGTAAAATAATATCGCCTGTGTCCCCCTTTACTCTTAATACTGGCTTCACATTGCATACGCTTGCTGGATATTAAACAGGCTATTTGATTTTGGTCTATGGAGTTTCAGATATCAATAACCATAGTTTCTACAAGTTACAGAGAAGTAGGAAGTGGCTGATGAAGTCTTAATTGAATAACTCTTAAGAGTAGATTAGAACTATTATTGGAAATAGAGAGGGAAACGTGCGATATTAGATTACGTTATGTTTCTTTTGTTTTTAAATTTTTGTCTGTTGTTATTTTTATTGTCAATTTAGTATTGTTTTAGTTAAAGTATATGTTAAAGAACTAAACCGGTAATTTTTTTTTTGATATCAGGTAAACTAAAAAACAAAATATTTACAAAACATAAGCCTACAACATGGTGTTCATATAAACCTACCTATGCACTTTATCCTCCCTAAAGGGGGTTATTAACTTAACATAAAAAAAATGGTTTTTTCTTCAAGTCGGTATAAGTCCAAAAGAGAAGCATGAGTACACCGTTGCTAAAGAAACAGTCTAAAATATTAAAAAAAAATTAACATATTGGTTGGTGGTACAAAAACTTTTGCTGTTATGTATATATATATATATATATATATATATATATATATATATATATATATATATATATATATATATATATATGATTTCAGTTGTTTTCCGGGTTTGACTCCGCGTTAAGTAATTTTGGTTTTTAGAAAAACCAAGGTCACACTTGCCATTGTCAAGTCAGATTAGTTCGGCTTCGTCTTGATGTTTCAGGAGAACTGATTTCTCGGTCGCTGCTCGCTAAGTTTAAAAGCGCTTCTTGTGATTGGTCCTGTGCGCAGAGTGGGCGGGGTCTTCTTCGCTATTTTAATTTCTACGTTTTTCTGCAGAATTGGTTTCCACGTATTTGTGAGTCTTTGGGCATCGTCTCTGGTATTTAAATTTTTTAGATGTTTTTCGATCTCTATGGCTTCCCTGATTACACGTTTGGCCTTATTTTCAATATTGGCTAGCATTGTTGTTTCATTTAAGTCGATTTTGTGTCCTGTGTTGATGTTGTGCTAGAGATGAAGTTATTTGTTTTCTTTCGATGGCGTTTCGATGTTCTTCGCGTCTAACTTGTATCCTTCGATTTGTCTGTCCGATGTACGATTTCGTACATCGGACGATATATATATATATATATATATATATATATATATATATATATATATATATATATGTATATATATATATATATATATATATATATATGTATATATATATATATATATATATATATATATATATATATATATATATATATATATGTATATATATATATATATATATTTACGGCATAAAGTGAACTCCGCCCATGTTAAAATTCAGGTTCAACTGAGCTCCGTGGTCAAGTGGACACCAATATACGGAGCTCACTTGACCATTCCATAATATTGGCTCTGTTGATTCGTTAAGATGTATAGTTTCATAATTCTTAATAAAATTTTGGAGCTCATAAGTACCCCTGTATCATAAATGTATTTCGCTTAGTTCACGTGTATATATTATAGGGGTCGTTCAGATCTTCTTGACTGTATATTGGAACCATAAGAATATCGGTTTAAGTAAGCTCTGATAGTTTGGCAACTATGCAATTAAGCCGTAGAGCTCCAGCGTTCTTGATATATACATTTTATATATTTTAAACGGTTTATACGGACTCCTGATTTTTTTATCATTCATACACATTGCAATATGTAATAGATATGTATACTACCAAATACCTGTTTTTGGTAGGTACATGCTGTTCTAAAAATAGCTTTATAAATACAAAAGGATTTCATTACCAAATTGGATGTGTTTTTCATATGCTGAAATTTCCTAATGTATTTTTTAACATGAGTATGTCTTTGTACGATTTATTTAAGGATAGGATTAATAAGAATGTCTTTTATTTCATCCATTGTTTTACGATATCTTTTATACAGCTTCTTTATTATTTTATTTATGATTTTTTCTGTGTACTACATATTATTATAATTCTGGATGGGTTATCTTAAAATAAATATTTAAGTGCTAAAAGTGATATTTTCTTATCTTTTTTTTTATTTCTTGCAATGTGTATATGTGTTGATCTGGTCAGTGTTTTCTCGATTTTAGTCATAAATTGGTCTGGTATTCGTTGAGTGGATGTTGCGATTCTAGACTTTGTATCTTTTATTCTATAGATACTTATCTTCGGATATTAGGTGAATTGATAGCTAAGATATTGTAGAGCTTATGTATGAATGTGTGTGTCTTAATATCCGCTGAATTTGGCTGACTAATTTATAGCTAAATCTACGTGTTAAGTATGTGTTGGTATCATCTATACTTACAAGGTATATTCGGCAGCAGAAGCATAGAGTGCAAGCGTCTACGTTTTAAGGATGGAAGGATGCGCTTCTTAGCAATTTAGCTGACAAGTTTTCAGAGATTACTTTTCTGGTCCTCAGTTTACCTCTTAGTTTTAAACAAAGTTCTGTGAATGACAAAGTTTGATTCAAACTATCTTCAAGGTATTTATAGGAAGTCCAGAGTTTAAAAATTTCATGATACTATTGGATGTTTAGATTTGTAAAAGCGTCTCTGTTAGGGACATTAAAGTTTTTTGTTGTGCAACAATATAGATCGTCTACCTAATAAAAGTTCTAGTATTTACTGGTATCTTCTTCTTAAAGTGCCTATCCGTTCCGGATGTTGGCGATCATCACGGCTATCTTTACTTTGTTCACTGCAGCGCGGAACAGTTCAGTGGTAGTCGTGTTATACCACTTTCGTAAATTTTGAAGCCAGGAAATGCGTCTTCTTCCCGGTCCTCTCTTACCATTAACCTTCCCTTGGAGAATTAGCTTAAGAAGGCCGTAACGTATTTACTGGTATGAATTGTGTAAATATTATACAGTGTAGGTGCCATTACGCTACCAAAAGGAGACCGTTCTTCTGCGTTGTCCATCTGTTATTTTTACCATTATGTAATACGAAAAATCTTCTGTTGTGTAGGCATACGCGGATAATACAAGTGAGTTTATTACCTAAGGCAATGTCACATAGATTTTGGAAATGCCCTCTAATTTAAGGTGTCGTAAGCGGCATTTAGATTGACAAATACCACTCCTCATACCTGATATCTTTCGTACCCGTCTTTGCTGTGTTGGGCATGATTTAGTATTTTTGACGTACGTGATCTTCCCTGTCTATTGCCACTTTAGTCTTTTAATTTGAGTTTTTCTTCTATTATCAGTAAAATTATATTAAGGATCACGTGCAGAAGTATTTTTTATAACTGACAGAATAAATAAATATATTGGCCGATAGCTTTTGTGGAGTTTTTGCCAGGTTTAAGTAAGGCAATAACTTTCTCTTTACTTTGCTTGTCTACAGACTTTAAATATCAGCCCTTGTTGTATTTTTGATCCAAATTTTAGAGTTAGTTTTGTGCTCAGATCCTTAGTTAGGAGCCGTAATATTGTTTATTATATACATAGATAGCAGATCCAAGCTCAACATCGCACTGTTGAAAGGTTCCCTCGGCTGACTGGTTTTGTCCCCTCTCATTTTAAGTTTTTCTTTGCTTCTTTATCGACATTTTATTATGCGATTTTTAGCGATCAGCTTAATACCAAATACAATATATTTGGCCCTCAATATGTTTCTTCTTCTTCTTGCAGTAAGTCTTCTATCGGAGGTTGGCTACCATCACAGCAATCTTTACTTTGTAGGCTGCAGCTCAGAACAACTGTATTGAACTGCACCCATACCACTCTCTTCAATGTCGCAACCAGGAAATACTCCTACGTCTTATATTTCTCTTTTCCGAGATTTCTCCTTGGATTATGAGTCTAAGCAGAGGGTACTATTCTCCTCTCATTATGTGGCCCAGATATTCAAGTTTTTTCGATTATATGGTTTTTACGACTTCGTATTCCTTCCCCATCTTCAGCAGAACATCTTGATTTGTAACTCTTTCTGTCCATGGTATTTTCCACATTCTCCTCTAACACCACATCTCGAATGCCTTAATGTTTTTTATGTTTATCTTTTTTAGTGTCCAGGCTTCCATGCCGTACAGCAGATCGGAGAAAACATAGCACCTTAACATTATTGTTCTTAAGTTTATATTTATGTCCCGGCTGCATAGGAACTTTTTCATTTTGACAAACGATTGTCTCGCTATCTCTATTCGCCTCTTGATTTCTCTTGTCTGGTCATTAGTATCATTGAAGCAAACCCCTAAATATTTGTAGGACGTTACTCTTTCAACTGGCTGATAATTTATGATTAAATTCATATTGGTGTATAGCTTATTTGTTACAATCATGAATTTAGTCTTTTTGATGTTCAGTTCTAGACCATACTAATTGGTATGAGTGTTTAGGTTTTCCATCAAAAACTGTAAATTTGCTAGGTTATCTGTTACTATTAGCGTGTCATCAGCGTATCGTATATTGTTAATTAACTCTCCGTTAATGTTCATACCAATGTTTTGCTCTAGGAGCGCTTCCTGATATATTGTTTCCCTATATATATTGAATAATAGTGGAGAAAGCACACAACCCTGACGCACACCTCGACGAATCTTAATTTCTTCGGTTAACTCATTATCAACTTTGATTTTTGTTGTTTGTCCCCAGTACAACCTGGATATGATGTTAATGGCGCGACTGTCGATGTTTTTGCTTCTTAGGATTTCATACAGCTTTTGGTGTCTGACTTTATCGAAGGCCTTCTCAAAATCTATGAAACCTACGTAGAGGTCTTGGTTTACTTACAAACATCTTTGAATTAACACACTCATACCAAACAAAACTTCCCGTGTTCCCAGTCCACCTCTGAATCCAAACTGTGTGGTGCTTATGTCCTCTTCTAATTTATTAAATATTCTTTTGTGAATTATTTTTAAAAATACTTTTAGTGTGTGGCTCATCAATGCTATAGTTCTTTGGTCTGAACACTCTCTGGCGTTATTCGTCTTCGGGATTGTGACAAAAGTAGAGGAGAGCCATTTCTTTGGTATGATGCCTGTTCTATAAATTGTGTTAAAGAGGTTCACTATTATTTCAAGTGCGTCGTCGTCTATAAGTTTTAACAATTCTACAGGAATTTCATCTGGTCCTGCAGCTTTACCCCCTTTTGTGTTCCTTATAGCATATTCTACCTCGCTTTTTAGGATTTCAGGCCCTGTTGTGTCGTCTGTAGGTTCTGTCACTGCTATTTCTGGTCTTTCGTCTGCAAAAAGTTCTTCAATGTATTCTGTCCATCTTGCCAGTTTTTTATTTAAATCTGTAATTATTTTACCTTGTTGTCCTTTACGATGGATGCTTGTTTCACTTTTTTACCTGTTATTTCCTTGATCTTGTTATTCATGTTAAAGCTATCATACTTTCTATCATATTTATCTATTTCCTAGCAGTTGTCCAGAACCCAGTTCTCTTTGGCTTCTCTAATTTTTCTCTTAATATCACGGTTCACTTCTTTGTATTTTGTCTTGTTTATTTTATTTCTTCGCCTTTCCTCTATGAGATGCATAATTTCGTTTGTCATCCATTCCTTTTTCTTAATTTTGCTTGGAGGTAAGGAGCCTTCACCAGCTGTCATAAGGGTTTTTTCTATCTCCGTCCATTTATTCTCTACATTGCCTGTGTTCCTATTTTTTGCAGCGATGCTTCTAAGATTGTTGTTTACCTGTTCTCTTGTCCTTTCCAGTATAGTTGCGTTTCTCAGTTGCTTAACGTCTATCTTTTGTTTAGCTGCACTTTTCTTTATTTTCTTGAATCTTATATTTACTACCGCCACCACCGGATTGTGATTCGATTCTATATCAGTGCCTGGATAGGTTTTTGTAGACGTGATGGACTTTTTAAACTGGCTTCTGATTATTATATAATCGATATGATTCCTGACGATGTTGTCTGCATTATCCCTTGGTGATGTCCACGTGTACAATCTACGGTTTGGTAATCTAAACATTGTGTTCATTACTACAAATTCTTTTTCTTGGTAAAATTGTACGAGACGAGATTTCATCAAGTAACGTTTGAATCCATCACTTACTAAAAGAGTAGAAAGAGACATGCTTATGCTTTAGAGTACGTCTACTTTAGTACACTCACTATCTCAAAAAGAGTTTAGGCTTTGTAAATGGGTATATTTATTTAAAAAACCCTTAAAAGGGCTACATCAATAAAACAAACGTTTTCGGACCACACAGTCCATCATCAGGTTTTAAAATCGAAAATGCTAGTTCACAATGCCTGAGCCACCAAAATACTAGGGTAAAAACCCTTTAAATTACATTTAGTTATAAAAGATTGTACATTGTGTTATAAAATAACTGTGATGTTCAGTATTAAATTAAATTTGACTAGAGGTAACACATGGCTGAATCGAGTTACCAGAGCCGGTGAGAGAGAACCTCTACACGCGGAGAACCCCAGCTGTTCCCCCAGCTAGATAATATTTATTTATTTTGAGTATACTTATTTTACAACATAGTAAAAGAATAAATATTTGTGTTCTCAGTGTTTTCTAAGTCTGCCAAGCATAAACAGGCGGCCCTATTAGATTACACAATTATTAAGAATGTCCAATATCTGAATTGAAGATTTTATTTCAAAATATGACTGTACTTTATACAAATATTATTCTTTTCTGAGATACCGGTATAAATATGAAATTTGAATTACGCAATGATTTTTTAAAATTATTTTCTTGTGACGTTATGTCACTGTTGGAGAATAATGCTGGGAATAAGGTACAATAGGTTTTTATATTTTATTTGACGTTTTAATATTTAAATCTGAGTTCATTTTTCGAAAAACTATAAACTTATAACAACAAATTACTATATACCAGTACGAGGCAATATTCTTATGCTGTGGCAAAATCATCATATTTGAGTTACATTGCCGTTTTTTCCTGCCGTATCATATTTTAACATAGTTTTCTAATTTATTTTATAGACAGGAGGTAATGGATATCCACAATTCGTCTAATAATATTATGTTTTAAAAACAGCTGTGCTTTTATGCTGATTTGTTCACCTTTCGTAAAGCAACCTGAGTTATGAATAACTACTTTTTTGTATTTTTGGGAGGCAAACTTCTACCAGACAATTTTTAATATGTGAATATTAGGGATTTATATAATATTTTTGTGTATATAATGTGTTTATTGATTTTACTTTCATTTGGTTTGTTTATTCATATTTTCTTATCTTTAGAAAACAGATGTGTTATTGTAAATCATCTGACCATTTTGTAGCAAATTGTTCATCCTGTACAAATCCAAATCAAAACGTTATAACAACAGTGCCAACTACTACTATAAATACAGTAGTTAATACTCTTCAACATGACGTCACGATCACATCAGCATCTTCAGCGAATTCATTTTCCTTACAATCCTCGACTATACCTTCTTCATTAATTATACTAATATGAACTGAATCCAAAATATCATCCTCAACATCATTTCCAAGTTCTCAAACTACATGCACAGATACAAATATAACAACTACCGAGTTATCAACAACACCTAATCTTTCACAACCTCATATATCAAGTCCAAACTATTCCTCAACACTTGCATACTCTATCAATAGGATATTAATAGATACCACTAATACACTTAAAATAACTAATACACCTAGTAAAAAAGTAAACACGTAGCCTTGATGAAATTTTAACCCTACCTTTACAAGAACCTAAAGAAAATTTTACAAAAACCAATACAAAAACTTAAAAAATCCAAAACTATTGACAATTCTGAGACCTTCTAACAGCATGTAACCCGTAAAAGATTTTATTACTAATAAACTTGTAACACCGATATTAAATTTTGAACAAATATCTCCCAAAATCTATTTTTATAGATTCCCAAAAGCTCCCAAATCTATTTTTATACAATTTTCCTATAGAATATAAAAAAGAAATAAAATTCCTAGGGATGCAACTGGACTCAAAATTAAGTTAGAAAAGTCATATACACTCGCTAAGCCTATCGTGCCTAGCTGGACTAAACATTATGAAATCTGTATCACATAAAAATTGGGGAGCAGATTTTCCAACTCTAATAAATATATGTAGAGCTTTTATTAGATCAAAACTGGACTACGGATGTGTTGTGTATAACACAGCAAATCAAACATTGCTTAAAACTTTGGATGCTCTTCCGAGTTCAGCCGTTAGACTTGCTCTAGGAGCATATTGCACCAGTCCTGTGGACAGTCTACTCTGTGAAGCTGGAGAACCACCCTTAACCCTAGGAAGTAAATATTTAAGTCTATCATATGTCTCGAATATAAAATCTAACCCAAAAAATCCAGCTCTTCATCATGCTGTTCCTAACAGGTTCTAGGAGGTCTATCAAAAAAAGAAATAGGGGTCCTGTACCTTTCTATGAACGAGCCAATAGATACTTATTCGATTTTAATATTGAACTACCTCCCATTTATCCTACCTGTGTAATAAATTTATGTTGTCCTTGGGTTGTTCCCTCTCTGCTTTGTAACCTTTAAACTTACAGCATATACCATATATATAAAACTCGTGTAAAGTTAGTGTATATAAAATTACCATTTTATATACACGAACGCATCAAGGCCATAAATCGAGTAGGAGCATGCTTTGTAATATCACATGAACATTCCATCTATAAATTGTCAAATTGTCTCCTAAGACAAGTATTTTTACAGCAGAACTATTTGCCATCAATAAGGCCCTAACCTTTATTCTAGAAAAAAAACTTCCCAAATCTCTTATAATATCTGATTCACTTAGTTATCTGACATCCATTCCTCAGATTTATCCCTCTCATCCAACATTATGTACAGCAGATTAAGTTAATATTGTAACGACTATATTGCTTACCACAGGGTAAGAATATGGGGGACAAGATTGGGCAAACAAAATAATCGAAACAAGTGCATACGGACACTCAGTTGGTTGTTGGAGAGCTGGGTCGTGAATAAGTTGAAGATATTGGGGGTTGGATTGGGCAACTACAAAAAAAATAAAGGGGTACTTATACAAATCTCTTGGGACAAACAGAATGAAAATAAACGGAAACACCTCAAGAAATTTAATATAGGGCGCCACTTGAGGTGCCCAATTATACCTATTACAACAACTAGTTGTAACTAGGGAAATAATTGTATAACATCAAAAATATAGAAAAAAAAAATATCTTTTTCAAATAAAACTCAAAATAGATCAGAGAAACAAATTAAACATTTATTTTTGTCTCACCAAACAGTTTTCAAAAATACAGCTTATAAAAGAGACATATATAACATAATACAAATAACAAAAACTTACATGTTCTTTGTTTACTATATTATGGCCAATTAGATTATCAAAAATTAAGGATCCTTCTTAATGAAAACATATAAATTTAACCTTATATATGAAATATCGTTTCTACATAATAATCAAATTAAAATTGTCATAACAAAAAAACAAATTAAACTTGCTGTCAGGTATCACATTTAATTTTGATGACAAAGAATGAAAGCAATTATTACTTTAGCCAAAAAATATCTGTCTTTACTTTGAAAGATTAATATATTGAATTGTTACCTTAATGTTTTTTTTTTATACAAACACTTTGAAACTTTACATCTCTGGGGAAGCTACTCGGACAAAACTTTCAAAACTGGAAGGCAGCAACCATCAGGAACTAGTTCTACACTCCAGGACAAAACGATTGGAACAGGAACTTAGTGGAAGAAATAAGCCGACTACGGGGACATCCTATATCATACTTTAAATATTTTCCATATTCTGGTATCTGCACAAATCCTTTAAATATTTAGTGGCTCCCCTTTTCTAAATCTGTCATATTACAGAGAGTAATTGTTCCACTATTTAAAACAAATTGTCGACTTTTGCAAACTACATAACTAATACGTTTGTCCTGTTTGAAATCTCTCAGTCGACCCTATTGTCACATGTCTGCCCCGCTTGGAACTTAAATCTCGACTCTTTATCACATGTCTGCCCCGCTTGGAATCTAAATCTCGACTCCACATTGTAGCACGTCTGCCCTGCTTGGAACTTAAATGTCGACTCCTTTTCAAATTCAAATCTTTATCTCAATTGTCACATGTCTGTCCCGCTTGGAACTTAAATCTCCACTCCTCTTCGTTACATTTTACAAGAAACTAGCCAAAAATTTCCCTTATGTCTTGCAGCTAACCTGTCCCCACAAACTCCAGAACCAAAACAATATCCCCTCGCTCGTATCGACAAAAAAACAACTTTTAAATGTTCCTTTATTGCCTAAACAAACAAATATTCTATTTTTTGACCCTCGTCTAATAACGAAAAACAAATTTAATATTAGGGGAATTCATGGTTTATTGCGTTTTAACATAATACCTCTTTGGCGACAAAAAACTTGTTTGTTTCACCTAACATTGCAACACAGAGATAAAAACATATTTCCAACGTTAATACTTATTTAAAAATCTCGTCAAAAAAAACTTGAAATATTTACAACGTACCTACATTTAACTTTATTGATCGATTTCTTGGTAGAAACAACAGGGACGTGCCGTAGAAATATTTTATATACACAATAAATAAAAAAAACGCTACAATGCCCCTTCTTAAAAGAAAAAACTCGGATAATTCTTATCCAGTTTTTGATAAAGGCAAAACAACAAAAACCAAATCAGAAGATGACCTCTTAACTGAGTCGAAACTTTTTAATAATATCTTTTAGATGATGGCTAGCATGGGATTAAACAACAAAAACAAAGTTAGTTACAAAGAATGGGCTAGTGTGCCATCGATCGCCAGACTCTTTAAAGTCGAGTAGACTGAAATTTTTGACTCTACTTGAACTGTAGGTGACATGAGTTTCTATGCCTTGGGGGAAGCTAACCTTATGCCCTGCAGTGAACCTCGCTGACATTCACAGCAGTAACACAAGTGATTTGTCGGGCAGGCATAGCCATGACACCTCGTTGTCTAAATCAGGTGCTATACATAAATCCAAAATAAATTGCTCTACACTTAATATGTAGGCGTTACTATCTCCACTATACGCCTAGCGAGACAGGGAATTCGGCAACGGTTCCACAAAAAAATTAGGATATAGACCCAAAATCTATATACCTACATATGACAAAATGTGATTCTCACATGTGTCTCCCAAATGGGTTACCTGAATTAAAATTATCAAAAGTGAAACAATATTCCAAAGGGATGAAATCAAATCAACATAAAAACTCGAAAATACAGACATGGGATAGGATGAACTAATTACTTAAAGATGACATATTGTCCTCATCTGATACAAAAGGCTTTAAATCCTTAATGTGCCACTTACCAAGATCTGAACCATTTAAATCTGACAAACGATAAACCAGTGGTGACAATTTTTCCTTGATAGTTGCTTCAATATACTTCGGTGCTAGTTTGGACATAAACTTGTTGACAGCACAAGACAAAACCCTATTTCGTTTCCAAACTTTATCACCCACTTGAAATTGGACTTCTCTTCTACGTAAGTTGTAACTCCTAGCGTTACGTTCATATCCTTTTCGAAGATTAGCCTTAACCTTTTCAAAAACTTTATCTAAACCTTTGACTTCTGAAGCATACATGTTACGGTCACCTGGAATTATCTCGATATCTTGATTCTGTTGATCCTTATGATCAACACCATAATAGTTTCCACTTAAAGGAACATGACGGCCATAATTCAGGAAAGCTGGAGTATATCCAGTCACTTCATGCTTTGCAGTGTTAATAGCTTGTCTGATCTTTGCTAAATTCTTGTCCCAATCTACGTGGTCTTTAACATACGTACGTATTGCTGTACCAATGGTTCTATTGTTCCTCTCCACAAAATTACACTGAGGTGCATATACTGGACTAAACCATACTTTCTGAACGTTATACCTATTACAGAGCTCAATTAAGAGAGGATTGTTCAGATTTGAGGCATTATCACAAATCACATATTGAGGAACACCAAACATTAGGAAAACATCATTTTCCAAAAACTCAACAATATTCTTAGCCGTGGCCTTTCTCAAAGGTTGGACTAAAGTATATTTACTAAACCAATCAGCAACTACTAATAACCACGTATAACCTTTCTTTGAACGAACAAAGGGACCTATCAGATCTATTGCAACTATTTGCCAAGGAAACTTGGCCTCTCTCTGCTTACCCATTTTACCTAATGGAGCATAATTTGGTGTCTTCTGAGCACCACAAACTTTACACGACCTGACAAACTTAAGCACATCAACACGCATCTGGGGCCAATAATATCTTTCCTGAATACGGGACAAAGTTTTGGAAAATCCAAAGTGAGCACACGTAGGTGGCTCATGACAAGACTTCATAACTTCAAACCTTTGTGGTTTGGGCACAAGAATTTTCCACTCTACATCATTAGTCTTAAAAGAATTTTTGGTAGGGGCAAACTTATAAACAAAATCATTCTCCACCTTCCACTGTGGAAAATCAAGGGGGGATCGGATTATCTTTGATCTCAAATTATCGAACCAAGGGTCTATTCTATCTACATTAACTTCTAAACAATTAACATGGGGACGACTATCAAAATCTTTCTTTTCAAAAATTGGGTTCACTGATGACCTGTAAGGTCTATTGGACTTAGACCTATTCGAAATACAACACTTAGGACAAGAAGATATGATCACACCTTTGTGACCACAACGCCAACAAGATACTGACTTACTTCTACAGTCACGGGAAATATGACCTGGTCTATTACAATTGAAACAAATAATTTTTTTCGAATTTCTTGGAGCTTGATAAGGGACTGACTTCATTAATGGAGGTGGGGACGAAAAAGATTGCATCATTGGAGGTGGGGACGAAAAAGACTGATTTCTTATTTCAGTATTTTCTAGTGGACTGGGTCTATTATTCTCATACTTATAGTTGGGATTGGGTCTCTTAGAAGAATTTTCTCTGTCCTGTCTGTTACCTACTCCACTTCTATCTTGCTTGGTTTGATTATTCACCACATGAACTTGTTCTTTGGGCTTTTCTGAATCATCAATCGAAATACCTGCAAGACCTTTAGTAGTCTGCAACAAGGGCAGGACATTCTGCTCTAAACGTTTTATAGTTGCTACTAACATTTCTACTGTAGCAAAATCTTGAAGGGCTATCAGTGGAATGTAGTCCACTAAAATATTTTTCCTCATTATTTTTACTTTTTGGGCTTCACTAGGATATGTTTCCAAACGTTTAAAAAGGTTTTCCATCACTGCTGAATAAATGGTTATGGATTCATTCCTTTTTTGCTTTCTATTTTTAATTTCATCAAAGAGATTATCATTATAATCTGGATGCAAAAAAGCAGATTTGAGTAGGGCTACCAACTCATCCCAACTATTAATTCTATCTCTAACACTCCTATACCAAATAGCAGCATTACCTTCAAATAACTCAATGGCTGAGCGAAACAGGATGTCTTCGGAAATATTCCGAGACCTAGCAGAATCTCTAATTTTTTCTAAAAATGTGGGAAGGGCTTTACTCTCACCATTAAACTTAATATGTAGATCAGAAATAATTACAGGAGTTGAAACCTGTATTATTGGGGCTGGGACTGTACAACTGGGAACTACAGGGACTGAAACTGGGCTACTAGTGGATGGTTTTACTATATCATCAAACATTTCCTCTTTTTCTAACACATTACCCTTCAACACTAACAAATCATCTTTACACTCTTCAACAAACTTTAATACATCTTCCTCAACATCATTCATAGGGAAATTTTCTAATCTGGTATCTAAATGTGTAGACCTTGTCTCAAATCTAGCAAAATCAGCTTTGTTTGATTCTGCATTCATTGATTGAGCAATACTATATAAATCTTTTATAATCAACATGATCTCATTCAACTCTTCCTTAGGATCTACTACATTATTAACCAAATCGACTAAACTTGAAGACAAAGTGGCCTCCTTGGCCAACAAAGCTCTTAACATCTTTCTCTTATCATCAAGTGTCTTATTTGGGACATTTTTACTTCTTATGAAAAGCTCATAAGATAACTCTCCTGATTTCAAATGATTAACCTGGGTAGACTTCATTTTTCAAAAATTGGTTGAAAGCAAACACACAAAATAACTGAAATCAACCTCAACAACTAGTAGAAAATATGATAATTCTAAGAAACAACCGTTTCCATTTATCACCTGATAGTAAGTCTCACTTGCACTCCCGCGTACTGAAATCCAAAACTCAATCAGTTTGCTGCAACTTCTGCTCTTGACCTAGTAATCAGTTGGTAAACAAAAATGAGGTCTTTAACCTGTCTCCTAAAAGTTCACACTTCCACTAACAAGGACTAAAAAAATAGTTTCAAACAACATGGGACAACATGGACACTAACAAGCAACATAAACCGTACATACAGGGGAAGACAAAATACTAATAATATTGAAAACTTGACCTTTGAGTGAGCTACACTAAATAATACCAAAATAAACCAACTCTTGTTCCGAAAACTAAGTGAGACTGCTCCTAGTCAAAACTAAAACAGCATCTCCTGATCACAAATATTACACATGTGGTCATTCAGATACAAGAAAGGATACACAAGAAACAAACAGTCTACTACTGAAACTAAACTTGTCGAATCTTCTCTAGGACTCACAATGACTACTCCTCGTACAACAACATTAATTAACCCTTGGCATTTAAATACACCTTCAGAGACGGTTAATTAGAAGACAAATTGCATAATACTACTTCTCAACTACATAGCTCAAAGTCCTTCAAACGAATACAAACATTTACTCAAAATGACCGAACAAATAAAAAATTACAAAAACCGATTATTCTGTAAAATTTGTTTAATCAATTATAAATAAATGTAACAATAACTGAAATATTTGTTACCGTTTTTAAATTCTTTTCAATATCAATACTTTAATTAAAACTCATATTTAAATATTTAACTCAAATATTTGCTTTCATTTACCATTACATATAAGAAACAATACACATGTCACTATAAGTACATTACCTGAAAAAACAACAATACATAATGTTGGTACAAAATACATACATTGTAATACAAATACACTACTGTTTGTGAGACACTTTGGGGCACTATTCAAAAGGAAAAAAGTTTCATATAAATGGCAGGGAACTGGGGAAACTGAAAAAGATATGTGGCTTCAGGAAAAAGGATCAAAAATCTAAAAATTAAGGAATATTCAAAAGCCTCGCACGTTGGGAGCCAAATTTGTAACGACTATATTGCTTACCACAGGGTAAGAATATGGGGGACAAGATTGGGCAAACAAAATAATCGAAACAAGTGCATACGGACACTCAGTTGGTTGTTGGAGAGCTGGGTCGTGAATAAGTTGAAGATATTGAGAAATAATGACAGGAGTTAGATTCTGAGAAAGAGTTGTGTGAGATTATGTTGATTATCCAAAATTTGTAACGACTATATTGCTTACCACAGGGTAAGAATATGGGGGACAAGATTGGGCAAACAAAATAATCGAAACAAGTGCATACGGACACTCAGTTGGTTGTTGGAGAGCTGGGTCGTGAATAAGTTGAAGATATTGGGGGTTGGATTGGGCAACTACAAAAAAAATAAAGGGGTACTTATACAAATCTCTTGGGACAAACAGAATGAAAATAAACGGAAACACCTCAAGAAATTTAATATAGGGCGCCACTTGAGGTGCCCAATTATACCTATTACAACCACTAGTTGTAACTAGGGAAATAATTGTATAACATCAAAAATATAGAAAAAAAAAATATCTTTTTCAAATAAAACTCAAAATAGATCAGAGAAACAAATTAAACATTTATTTTTGTCTCACCAAACAGTTTTCAAAAATACAGCTTATAAAAGAGACATATATAACATAATACAAATAACAAAAACTTACATGTTCTTTGTTTACTATATTATGGCCAATTAGATTATCAAAAATTAAGGATCCTTCTTAATGAAAACATATAAATTTAACCTTATATATGAAATATCGTTTCTACATAATAATCAAATTAAAATTGTCATAACAAAAAAACAAATTAAACTTGCTGTCAGGTATCACATTTAATTTTGATGACAAAGAATGAAAGCAATTATTACTTTAGCCAAAAAATATCTGTCTTTACTTTGAAAGATTAATATATTGAATTGTTACCTTAATGTTTTTTTTTATACAAACACTTTGAAACTTTACATCTCTGGGGAAGCTACTCGGACAAAACTTTCAAAACTGGAAGGCAGCAACCATCAGGAACTAGTTCTACACTCCAGGACAAAACGATTGGAACAGGAACTTAGTGGAAGAAATAAGCCGACTACGGGGACATCCTATATCATACTTTAAATATTTTCCATATTCTGGTATCTGCACAAATCCTTTAAATATTTAGTGGCTCCCCTTTTCTAAATCTGTCATATTACAGAGAGTAATTGTTCCACTATTTAAAAAAAATTGTCGACTTTTGCAAACTACATAACTAATACGTTTGTCCTGTTTGAAATCTCTCAGTCGACCCTATTGTCACATGTCTGCCCCGCTTGGAACTTAAATCTCGACTCTTTATCACATGTCTGCCCCGCTTGGAATCTAAATCTCGACTCCACATTGTAGCACGTCTGCCCTGCTTGGAACTTAAATGTCGACTCCTTTTCAAATTCAAATCTTTATCTCAATTGTCACATGTCTGTCCCGCTTGGAACTTAAATCTCCACTCCTCTTCGTTACATTTTACAAGAAACTAGCCAAAAATTTCCCTTATGTCTTGCAGCTAACCTGTCCCCACAAACTCCAGAACCAAAACAATATCCCCTCGCTCGTATCGACAAAAAAAACAACTTTTAAATGTTCCTTTATTGCCTAAACAAACAAATATTCTATTTTTTGACCCTCGTCTAATAACGAAAAACAAATTTAATATTAGGGGAATTCATGGTTTATTGCGTTTTAACATAATACCTCTTTGGCGACAAAAAACTTGTTTGTTTCACCTAACATTGCAACACAGAGATAAAAACATATTTCCAACGTTAATACGCATTTAAAAATCTCGTCAAAAAAAACTTGAAATATTTACAACGTACCTACATTTAACTTTATTGATCGATTTCTTGGTAGAAACAACAGGGACGTGCCGTAGAAATATTTTATATACACAATAAATAAAAAAAACGCTACAATATAATATAGATTACCATACATACCAAAACAATTTGACAGTAGTTCCTCTGGGTACCGTCACACGCTGGAATAGATAGTAACATAAAGGCAGATAGTCCAGCTAGTTCCGCACTAACCAATTTAGTCGCATCAGTCGAAAATCTAACTGTGCATTTAGATTTAAAACCTTACTTAAAATTAAAATTGCACAATGTTTGGCAAAACCAATGGAATAGAAGCACAACTAAATTGACAGAAACAAAATCTTCCTTTCTTCCATGGAACTTCTAGCTTTGAAAGCAACAACATTAAGTCCTTATAACACGTCTCAGATTATGACACGCTTCTACAATACATAAATACTTGTTGAAGAGAAAAGAGGAACCAGTGTGTTTTGTCTGTGAATGTAAAGTGACAGTGAAGAACATTTTGATTGACTGTCCAATCTACTTAGTTGAAAGACTATATTACCACATTCCAAAAACATTAAAAGAACTTCTAGGAGAATCTAAATATGTAGCTGACTTGATAGAATTCTTGAAATCAATAATTTTTTAAATAAAATTTAATACAATACATCAATAATTTAAATATATATTGTATACATTATTATGCAATTGATATTTGGTATATGCCTTAAGTCTTTATCACTTTTTGTATTTTTCTTATGCTAATAACCCTAAGTGGTTGAAGCAAAATAAATAAAAAATAATACGACAATTTTTAACCTCATTATCATATCACTACAAATCCGTATCGAATAAGAACACATACTAAATTAAGAAAGCTCTTATAACGATATTGTCCAGGAAAAAAATCGCTTAAGGTAGATCGGACACATGCATAGACGCCAAGATGTCAAACTTGTAAAACTGTATGGAAGGAAGTTAGCACAGAAGAATGCCACTTAAACATCTCAATATACAATGGAGAGACAACATACAATCAAATTTTAAAAAATAAACATTTCATTTGATTGCAGATTCGTGAGAAGATCGGTCAACTTGGAGAAAAATAGTAGTTAGCGAAGACCCACCCAGTGTTGTAGCGCTACGTAATGATGATGATAAAGAGAAAGGAGAAACAGTGACAAAAATCAACAAAAATGGACTAATGGAGCAAAGCTGCTTCAAAATCTTTGACTGGGGAAGATTAAAATAAAAGTATAAGAAATGCAATGGCTGATTGATGGATTCGAGATACTTGAGGTTTGAGAAGAGCACTCTGCCGAAACAGCTGTAGTGATAAGATAGAATTAATTTTGTCGAAGTTTTAAAAAAGTTTTCAGTGTTTTATTGTTAAATAAAATGGAGTTTACATACGACATTATATACGCTATTCGCTCCGTGCGTGACTGACACGACACCTACCGCCTTTTTCTGACAATTTTGGAGTCCCAATTTTCAGGTTAAACATATGACATATGTTTGACATTGTTAAATACATGCGAAATTGACAATGATTAATAAATTCGTTTTTTAACTATATTTTTTCAGTTTATGTACGAAATAAATGTAGTGTTAAAAACTGGGTTTCTCAAAATTCATCATAATATATCTTTTCAACTCCAAACGTAAGAGAAAGGGAAAAATCTAGTACTGACAAATCAAGTTTTTCACGCAAAAGAGCATATAATTAAAAACAATAATAGTAAAAGTTATGATATAAAAGCTAAAGTCATCTGCAGTTAGGTTGAAGCCTTATGAAATATCATTCAAGGTAAATTATTTAAATTTTTCCTATTTCAATTGCGTAAAAATAAAATTATGTGATATTTACTTTTTCATATTAATAGCAGGAATTTATCTTTTTCTTTTCTCTAATTTATATGTAATCTTTGGGAACCTATAAAAACTGCACTCACTGTTTTTGCTATTATTAGCACAATTAAATACGCAACATGTATTTGCACACATTTTTGATAAAATTTATGCGTAAAAATATTTTGTCCAATATTCCAATTTTGTCATATTTCGCCGCTATGCACGCTGGCGTCGTTTCAATGTACCCCTACCATGGTCACGCACGGAGCGAATAATAACTAGACAACTTATATAACACCGACATATAAGGAGAAAGTTTACTGAAACAATAAACTACTCAAAATTTGTTATGAGTGGAAACGATATAAATAAACAAAATGGAGATAAAGAAACAGACGACGACAAAGAACGTTTTAAATTGATTAATTTATTCAATTTTTAACAATGTATATTTAAAGGTCATTGTCAGAGCCAATATGCTAAATGTATGTAAAATAAAACTGTTTAAGGTAGATATGTTACAAATACATTTAAAACTAAAAACAATCGATGTTTATATGAAAGATGAAACCGTATGACACACTACTGTGCAATGTCCAGGATCCGGTATCGTAATAAGAACTAAAATTTCACTTCCAGGCCATTAAAATGTGTTAAATTTTACTTTAGATATTCTTTTTATGAATATAATAAGTAAACATATAGTAAGCTTCATCTTCTTATTGTGCCGTATTCTAATAAAGGTTGGTGATTACTTCTTTAAACACTTCACATAAATTATTATTGTTTAAATTTAACTACTTGAAACAAATATTGCACGTCATAAACTACAGTAATTGAAAAACTATAAAGATCTGTTTTCAGAGTTCTCTTTAATTTTATGTAGTTTATTGTAATCCTACCGAAAGGCTTCTACTTTCTTCAACTATTACAAGATAACTCTACTCGATATTCGTACATTTAGAGACTAAATGTTAAATAATATATTAAATGGAAACTAACCTTTTTCAAGTTTATAATAGATACTTTTTTAAGTTTGAAAATAATTGTAATTAATAAAGTAATTGAAAATAATAAGTTCCAAAATGTACCGGCTATAAAATTTTAAAATCTACTACTAATACTAATATTGGCAACATCGCAGGAGTTTAGAAGTGTACGCGAAAAGTTATATACGGGCCCCAAAAATGTTTTATCCTATTACAGAGTCCACTTGATCCGACGTGTTGGTCGGAGTCTACATAAAGCGCTACTTAGATAATAATATACACGGCGTATATTCTCCTGGAGTTCGTATAATACCCTTTTATTACGGAGCCTACATTAACCGCTAGAAGTATATATATATATATATATATATATCTATATATATATATATATATATATATATATATATATATATATATATATATATAGATACAATATATATATACATATTTGGCATAGCAAATCGTTCAAAGAAATAGAGTTTAATTATTTCTAAAGAACTTGCACTTCGATTACAACAAAGCTTGTATAAGATAAGTTCCCTTTTGTCAAATCTTAAACAAAAATTTTAAATGCCTATTGTACCATGAGAATTTTTATGTATTGATGAAACTTTGGTACACTTCCCATCATAAAAAACTGATATACTTTTTTTTAATGTAAACCTGTGTTCAAACTGAACACAATGGTCCGTGAATCAATTCGTTGTTGCCTTCACAGATAACGAAATTGTACTAAATCTAAATAAAAAAAAATAACGTTAAAAAAAGTGATTATTAATAATGGAGCTATGACAAAATATTATTAGTTTAGCAGTCCAATGTGTTTTATTTATTCTAGTATCCCACAACTTAATATAGTTTTGTGCTACACTTTACGAGAAACCAAAACCTCTCGATTTGAAATTAAACATAATAATTTAAAATCATGTCTAGATTATTTATTATCTATCATTACTTTTAAATTGAAATATTTTCATAAATTCTAATAAAACACGAATCATTGTATAAATACTTAATTGAGATGATGGAAAAGTACAAAATTAATGGGAGAATTTTTTAGGGTGCATGTTTAAATAAATGTGACTGACTGATCGAGAATGCTCAATATGTTTTTGGTTTTTACTATATTAAAAACTTGGGGTCTGCCGCACAGCCCTGCTTTTAGCTGATTTGATATAATATTTTCGTTGAACTGGCAACGTCTTCCTAGAAATTAAAATGAAACATGTGACAGGATCACCTTACACAACTTGAAAAACACGATTTTGGATTATAAGAGTTGTACCAGTTTTTTACCAGTTTACTTTTAAAGAACTTGCACTTCGATGACAACAAAGATGTTGTTATTTTTATTATCAATTTAGTATTGTTTTAGTAAAAATACACGTTAAAGAATTAAACTGCTTATTTTTTTGTTTTTTAAAATATCAGGTAAACAAAAAAACAAAATGTTTACAAATTATAAGACTCCAACTTGCTGTTCATGTAAACCCTGCTTTGTATTTTTTTCTCAGGGGTCCTTAACTTAACATTCTTCAGTGTCCCAGTTTGTACTCAGCCAGATAGTTATATATATTTTCTGAGGTTTTTATACTTCATTTCGCATGTTATGGTCATAACAGTCAAGAAACCTGAGTAGTGCCGTTGTTAATCTAATATTTCAAACTTGTCAATTACATTTTTTGATAGATTTTATAATACGTCAATGTTGTCAAGAGTTAAATTAAAAACTTAGTATAAAATTGCATAAATTGGGAATCTTCCGGCATTTTTTGATTTTTTTTTTGCTGATGTTTTAATTAGATTAATTTTGTCCTTATATTGATGTTTCTTCAAATTTATACCATTTTTAATGCTACAGATCTTTTAAAAGTAAGATTATTTAGTGAAAAAGACAGCAAATATTTGATTTCACGCAAACAGCGCCTTTGTATCTGTTGATACGTATTTCGACCTAATAGGTCTCATCAGAACAGTTATCAAAGGTGTTCTCAACGTGAAAGATCAATATTTTCTGTCTTTTAAGAAGCAACAATAACATGGCTTCGAATACGGACGCACTAGCGACATCTAATTTAACAATCGTAAAATAGTTTCGAAACACAATTCAGATTTCTGCTTTTATCTGTGCTTTCTAAAAATTGCAAAGCAAAACAGACGTTGATAAAGGTGTTAAAAGAGACGTGGGGAATCTAAAATTTGCATTCCACGACACATCTTTTCAACTAAGCAGAAATCCTTAGCGAATTGGTTTCTTGTACTCGTACAGAGTAAATCCGAAAAAAGTGAAAAAGACAGCAAATATTTGATTTCACGCAAACAGCGCCTTTGTATCTGTTGATACGTATTTCGACCTAATAGGTCTCATCAGAACAGTTATTCAAAGGTGTTCTCAACGTGAAAGATCAATATTTTCTGTCTTTTAAGAAGCAACAATAACATGGCTTCGAATACGGACGCACTAGCGACATCTAATTTAACAATCGTAAAATAGTTTCGAAACACAATTCAGATTTCAGAAACTATTTTACGATTGTTAAATTAGATGTCGCTCTTCTTCTTCTTTAAGTGCCGTCTCCTTTAAGAAGGTTGGCTATCATCACGGCTATCTTCACCTTTGACACTGCTGCTCTAAACAGCTCAACAGAGTTACAATTGTACCACTGCCTCAAATTGTTTAGCCAGGATACACGTCGTCGGCCTATGCTTCTTCTGCCCAGTATCTTTCCCTGTATAATGATCTGCAGCAACTCATATCTCTCACCTCTCATGACATGACCCAGATACTGCAATTTTCTTATTTTAATTGTATTGTAATTGTATGTCGCTAGTGCGTCCGTATTCGAAGCCATGTTATTGTTGCTTCTTAAAAGACAGAAAATATTGATCTTTCACGTTGAGAACACCTTTGAATAACTGTTCTGATGAGACCTATTAGGTCGAAATACGTATCAACAGATACAAAGGCGCTGTTTGCGTGAAATCAAATATTTGCTGTCTTTTTCACTTTTTTCGGATTTACTCTGTACGAGTACAAGAAACCAATTCGCTAAGGATTTCTGCTTAGTTGAAAAGATGTGTCGTGGAATGCAAATTTTAGATTCCCCACGTCTCTTTTAACACCTTTATCAACGTCTGTTTTGCTTTGCAATTTTTAGAAAGCACAGATAAAAGCAGAAATCTGAATTGTGTTTCGAAACTATTTTACGATTGTTAAATTAGATGTCGCTAGTGCGTCCGTATTCGAAGCCATGTTATTGTTGCTTCTTAAAAGACAGAAAATATTGATCTTTCACGTTGAGAACACCTTTGAATAACTGTTCTGATGAGACCTATTAGGTCGAAATACGTATCAACAGATACAAAGGCGCTGTTTGCGTGAAATCAAATATTTGCTGTCTTTTTCACTTTTTTCGGATTTACTCTGTACGAGTACAAGAAACCAATTCGCTAAGGATTTCTGCTTAGTTGAAAAGATGTGTCGTGGAATGCAAATTTTAGATTCCCCACGTCTCTTTTAACACCTTTATCAACGTCTGTTTTGCTTTGCAATTTTTAGAAAGCACAGATAAAAGCAGAAATCTGAATTGTGTTTCGAAACTATTTTACGATTGTTAAGATTATTTACTTAACTGTTTCTCATATAAGATGTATCGCTAATAACACCCTCTTAGATGAACTGATGATGCTCATTGAAGAGTACGCGAAACGTCTTCACTAAATAGATAAAGTAGCACAACTCTTGTCTTTTTTATCTGCAAATTGACCAAAAACATCCCATTCACTTACGAGTGAACTTATAATATATATATATATATATATATATATATATATATATATATATATATATATATATATATATATATATATAGACATATATAAATAGGTGAGTGTATGTGTGTGTGTATAGCTGATTTTATACTATCAGTATGCGCTAAAACGATATGCGCTGATGTGGTCTGAACTGACGTGGTCTGAGCTGTGTGGGTTGTGGCGTAGAGTCGCTGAAGCAGCGGTAACCATATTGCCGGGAATCGTTTAGGCTCATTGCGCGTGTTTTAGCTGTTAGGCCGTTTTACAATTTCGATGGCTTTACGAATGATTCTTGATTTTTAGAAGTGGATGGGAGCAATGGTTTTTGCTTTTTCGAAATTTATTTTGTGGCCTGTCTGAATATGATGTTGAAGCTGAAGTAGTATCAGAATGTTTGATTGATATAAAATGTTCGTAAATACGGTTATGGGTTTGTCGGTTTGTCTGTCCAATCTATGCACGTGGATAACTAGAACTAGGTATCTCTTAGACATCATGGTCTTCATTAGGAATTTGGTATTTTACGGATCTGACGAGATTTAACAACTTAGAGTGAGTAATGAAGATGGTTTTGATGTTAAGAGAGATAAGAGTTCTACTGACCTTGTCAGTGACACCTTTGATAAAAGATAAAAAGATTTTGGGTTAATTCGGGGGCAATGTTTCTTTTTTGGGTGGAATGGGGTTTACATGTTTTTGAATACTTCCATTGCTTTGAATTTTGTAGTAGCCATTTTATAAGAGTGTTTACCTTATCGTGTTAATTTCGGATAATCTGTGATTGTTGTCGCTAAGACTTATGGAATAGGAAATAAAGGTTTTGATAACTCTAGCGAGTTAGGTGGGGTGATGATGTGATTGGGCATTAAGATAACGGTTTGTATGGATGGGTTTTTGGTATACGAAATAGGAAAAACTGTGAGGTACGTTTTCTCAATAAGAACATCAAAGAATGGTAAAAACACTTTGGACTCAACTTTCATCGTGAATTGAATATTGGGATGTATTCCATTCAGGTGGAAGAGAAAGAGATCTAATGTGTCTTTATCATTAGGCCAAATGACAAAGGTGTCATCAACGTACCATAACCAGCTGTTGGGTTTGAGATTTCAGAAAAAAAGGGCTGTTGTTTCGAAATGTTCCCTGTCGATATCAGCTATTACGGAAGAGAGGGAAGATCCAATTGAGGCACCTTTAATTTGACATTAAAAATAATTTTTGAATGAAAAATAGGTATTAGACTATAGAGTCCAAGATGGAAATGGGAATGTTGGTGAATAAAGAAACAATGTCAAAGCTAACCAGTATATCTAAAGGTAAAATAAAAATTTTGTTCAAAGCAATAATAAAATGAAAGGAGTTTTTGACAAACGATCAATATTCTCTTTTCCAAAGGCTTTGTTGGATCCTTTTTTAATTTTTTATATTGTCCGTTTGATATTAGATCTTTAATTTTGTTTTCATATTGAATTTTATCCATTTGTATAGTTGCATTCTCCTTGTCTGTTGATATAATAATTATGGAGTCCTATGGAATAATTTTTTAATGTTTTTATAGCCTCTAGTTCCTTTTTGCTTATGTTTTGTTTAACTTTAATAGACTTTTCCCATTTAAATTTGCATAATACTTTATATTTAAATAACAAATTTAAGACTAAGCTGCACAGTTAAACTTATAGAACGTCTATTTAAGTCATGTTGTAAGAAACACAAAATATCTCATTTTTAGGTTATAATTCAAGATAAATAAAGGAGACACTCATTAAGGATATTGAATTGGAATACGAAGACGATTTTATGTCAGGTTTGTCGTTTTCATTGAACTTTGTACATTTTGATAATATTTAGTATTCTATATAAACAAATTATGCAACTTTTGTTTATGAGAATAGGGGTATTTTTATATTAACACTTAAATCCACTTCTAGGTACCCTTTATGTAACTAAATTAATTTAAGTCCGCATTAAAAGCACCAAAACTATTTTCATTCGCCATTTTTTGTAAGAGCTGAAATCTCCCAATCTATATTGACGATAATTCAAGCAGCAAGTTCAGTTAAAAAAGAAAATTGAATAAGGCACAAAAAATAAAGTACAAATCGAAATTAAAAAAATATATTCATAAACTGTTTGTTTTTTGTATAGTTTTGTATAATATAGTTGTTTTTTGTCTCTTGCATTAAGTAGAAATATTTTTTTATATTTTGTCTGAATTTATAATTAACCTAATTTTGTTTATTATTTATTCCAAAAGAGAATAAATAATAATAAAACTAATAATAATTAAAAAAAACTTTATACTAAATAAATCTTGTCGCAATAATAAATCTTATGACAAAATATAACCAACCCTACTTACGAAGTTATGCGCTTAGTCGGTCTATTAGACAGAGATTTGTCACATAAATTTTCCGGACTCTATTAGGCTGAATGTGATAAGTTTCGTCTAAGTAGGCTGATAGTTTTCACAGAAACTTTTTCAATTTCGGAAAACTCGTAGTACTTATGTTTGATTAAACTTCATTAGTGTTACAAACTGAATAAGTAAATAGTTGTCTTAAGACTTTAAAATTAACGAAACGATCTTTTATAGTTTGCATTTAAAACCATTTTTAATTTTCTTCAATCAAAATATGACTTAACATTTAGATTGGCAATTATTGGAGACCAACAAATATGTATTCACTACAAATCCTACAATAAATTAAATGTACACCAATGATGTGTTTATATATATATATATATATATATATATATATATATATATATATATATATATATAATATATAATATTATTATTATATATATATATATATATATATATATATATATATATATATATATATAACTTGACCCATTTTGGAGACATTGTCACGGGATATATGGTTCCGATCGAGTTCAGGGTCTCAATCTTCCTACTTTCCTCACTCGTTGCGTACCAGTATCCTGTTTTCCAGGCATATGAGGACTGTCTAACGGCACTGGACTGTCTCAATCTGCCTACTCTTCAGTATCGACTGATAAGTGGTTTCAAGCAAGTAATTTAATTAAACCCAGCCTGTGAGACATGTTCACTTCTAGGAATTACGTTCTGGTGTAACAATTTATTGGAGCGAGGTGTATTACCTCGAGTAAAACAGGAGTCACTCCACCACGCTCCAATGCTCTAGACTATCCCTTTCCCTTCTATAACACTCTGGTGCGCGATAGTGATATAACTAATAGCCAATTTCTTTTTATGTGGGAGTCCTGGGTAATAGACTTATAATGACAACTTGTCTTATACTGCTTTTATACTCTCAGTATGCGCGAGGGGTCACAGTAGTAGTGGTCAACATGATCCTTTTTGCCTTTGTCTTTTAGCGTTATCACTCGTGTTTTAACTTCGATGGCTTCACTAATAGTTATCGATTTTAAGGAGCAGATAGGAGCGATGGTTTTTAATTTTTCTAAACATATTTTGTGACTTGTCTGAATATGATTTTGGGCTAGGACTGAAGTAGTATCGGAATATTTTACAGATATAGAATGTTCGTAAATACGGTTGTGAATTTGTCGATTTGTCTATCCTATGTCTGTTCCTGAATATGACGAGATTGGACTACTTGTAGTAAGTAGTGTAGATAGTTTTAACCTTTAGACGGTTAAGAGTTCTACTGATAGTGTCAGGGATACCTCTAATACAATTTTAAAGTAATCACGCAGTAAGGTTTCTTTATTAGATTGAATGGGGATTAGCTGTTTTTGAGTGCCCCTATTTATTTGGGTTATGTGGTAGCCGTTTTGTAAAAGTGTTTGTCTTCTTGAGTTGAGTTCAGATGATCCGTGATTGTCGTTGCTCAGTCTTATGGAATGGAAAACAACAGTGTTGATAACTAAATTGTGTTAAGCGGAGTAATGATGTGAATGGGCATTGTGGTAACGGTTTGTATGGGTGGGTTTCCGGTACACGGAAAAAGAAAAATTGTGAGGTAGGTGTTTCTGAATAAAAAGATCAAGGAATGAAAAATACACACTTATTCTTTCCGAGAACTAAGTATGACTTTTTGTTTCCTAGTCAGGAATCAATTTATCACTACACTAGACCTTTCAAACTGAAGTAGGAACGCTTATACGTCAAAAGAACCAAATTATTTACAGACAATTCATAGGTTTTTATTTTTTAGGTATATATTTTCTAAAAATATATTAGATAACTTTAATATTTAAAGTTTTCAGTCAATTTGTTTTCTGTATCCAATACCGTGTCTCTCTTTTAATAAATTAGTATATTTTGTTTGTATTCTGGTCTTCTAGTTAATTCTTTTATTTTTCTTTGTAAATTAAAGCTGTCATGTTTATTTTGTAGCATTTTTATTTTACTACATTTTTCTTTTAACCAATTTTATTTTGCTATTCGAATTTCTCGTCGTATTTCGATAAGTGTGTGCTGGTGGACAATGATTTATGTTTGTCCTTATATGCTATTCTTGTCCATCAAGTTTAGTATTTCGTACGTCATCCAATCTTTTTTCTTCTCTTTGGTTTTGCGTAGATACTTTTCTGAAGGTTTTATTAACCCAGCCTTTATATTTTCATAGTTTTTGTTAATGTTTTCTTCATTGTATTCCCCTTTAATCTGTACGGTTTTTAGATTTCTGGATCTCTTAGTGCATTTATATTAGTTCTTTCTTTTTTGCTGTCTCCTCTATTCTTTTTATTTTAAGTTTCATATGTGCTAATAATGGATTATGGTTAGGTGCTATATCTGCTCTAGGTTGTATTTTGACTGTAGTAATACTTTTGCGATATCTTTCTTTGATTATTATGTAATATATATGATTTCTCATCATTATCTGATGTCCATCGTCTCATGGCGATTTTCACGTGTACCAACGTCTATTGGGTAATTTAAAGAACGTGTTTATAACAATCATATTATGATCTTGACAATATTGCAATAACCTATCTCCTCTTTAATTTTTATTACCTTATTCAAAATTTCCCAATACGTTGCTTGTGCTACGCTTTCCAATTTTGGCGTTCAGATCACCACCCATTCTTATTGTGACGTTATGGGCTTTGGTAGTTCTCCATGTCCCTTAAAGTTGTTTATAGAACGATTCCACCTCTTCGTCATCTTTTTCGGCCGTTGGGACATAGACTTAAATTATATTTATTGTTCTGTCTTTTATTTTTAGTTGTAGTAACATAACTCTTTAGGAAAAACGTAAAAAATGCTGCACGTGTTGTGAGGTTTTATTTTTCAGTATTATTGTCACGTCATATCGACGCTGTGTAACATTATTACCCGAATAGTATATCGTATGGTCTCTAACTTTACGTTTTCCATTTCCTATTGTAATGAACTATTTTGCTTACCTCAGGGTAACAACATGGGGTAGAAGATTGGGCAAACAAAATAATCGAAACTAGTGCGTACGGCACTCAGAGGGTTGTTGGAGAGCTGGTTTGTGGATAAGTTGAAATAAAATTGGTCGGATTGGGGTATTCACAAAATGAAAACAAAGGGATACTTACGTAAGTCTTCTGGGAAATTAATACAACAAAACAGAAGCTTCTAGCAATTTAAGATAAGAACGCCGCTTCGAAGGATCCTAGTTTACTGAAGGAAAGAAAAAAATCTTCTTTCCTAAAATCAAAAATACATACAAGGATTATGAGACTTTTCTAAATTAAAACACAAAATGGATCAGACAAACAAATCAAACGTTTATTTTTGTCTCAAACAAACAGTTTTTAAAAATACTTATTACACAAGAAGGATAATATTTACATAATACAAATTAACAAAAACTTACGTGTTATTTGTTTACAAAAGAGATTGCTACAAAAATTTTGAAATGGTTCCTATTTTGTAATATAACCAAATTAGACTATCAAAAACTTATGGATATCCTTTTTACGAAAATACTGTAAAATTTAACCTTATATATGAAATATCTTTTCTATATAATAATCAAATGAAAATTGTTTTACAACAACAATGGAATAGAGCAAAATGTTATATCTCAACATAACATTCTAAGACAGAATCAAATATGACATTTTTTAGCTACGACTCTAACATAATATAAAACTGATTATTACAAATTCTTTCATTTTAATGAAAGCAATTATTAAAAATGTCTATATAACTTGGAAAAAAATTAATATATCAATTGTTACCTTACTTTCATTATTTACTATTTCTATATCATTATTGCACTACTTAACTTTTAAAAAAAACTTGGACAAATTCTCTAACTGGAACATAGGAAACCAGTTCTATACTCAGGAACAAAAATCTGACGTAAATGAGTTCGGTGGAGGAATCAAGCTGACGAACAAAACTGGTGGGATATCTTATATAGTCTTTAAAAATTCCATTAGTCTCCGGTACACTGTATGAATCTTCCGATGATTACTCTATCTAAACTGCTATGCAAAGAGTATTATCATCTTATCGGTCTTAAGACATAACACAAAAAAATTTAATCAACTTTTGATTCAAATTTACTCCAACATTACACCTTCTCTAAGTGCTATCTCGACTTTACATCGTTCGGTTGATCAGGCTTGACTCCATTGCTTGACTTTACTTGCTTGACTAACTATCTGCCTTTAGTTTTAAAATTTCAACGTAAATCCCAATTGTTTTCACCTTTCCGAAAAAGTTGTGCCTACAAAACCTAAACAAACAATATTACCCCTCGCTCGTCCCTATGACCTACAATAAAATATCTTTATTTTACCTGACAATGTAACAGAAAGTTGGAGATTTGTATGTAAACACAGACAAAAACATCTATATTTACTTTTGAATCGGTAGCAATACCGTATTATATTGATTATTTTAAGCACAATCATTTTCTACCTGGCAATGTAACAGAAACACATCTATATTTTTGCCTTATGTTGTCAAAAAAAAACTTGAAATATTCTAGTTCGAATATCAAAATTTAAAACATACATTTAACTTCAACAACTTCTACAACTTAATATCAACAACCAGGGGCGTACTACAAAAATTTAAAACGCTACACTGTCCATCGGATTTCACTTATTCCTAAAATATTGATGTTAATTCTTTTCATTTCTTGGATAAAAGTATGTGTTTTTCCGGATTCGAACATGCTGATCGCATTCTACGTTCAAATTTTAAATTAAGGGTCTTATTTCTACTTTTTCTGGTAGGGATTCCGTTCGTTGACAACCTGAAAAGCCCTGACTCCTTTCCTGCCGGATTTTGCTCTCCGATATTATGATGAGTACACCTTTGCTTGCTTTGTCTTATCATTTTATGATAATTAGACTAGGGATATCTTACGATCTTTAATACAATGGTTTTTTTTATCTTTTGTACTCTTATGCCGTTGGCTAATGTCCTAGCTCATCTGCCTATAGGGCTAGTTTCCTAATGCTAAGGAGTGCCGTGCCACTTACCAGCTTATTCGCCCGAAGCCGTTGGCCAGTAACTCGGGGATTGCTTATACCGACAATTTTTCGGACTTGAAAGCCTCGTTGTTATCTGGCAGGATGTACCAAATAATCAGGATCGAGACCATTGCACGGGCAGGTGAGGTTGACATTAGGATCAGAGAGGATATACGTTGCGCATCATTATCCCCTATATCCCCTTTGTTTAGTCAGAAATATTTAAAAAAATCCACAAGGAAAAATTCCTGTAGCTGGCTGTATACCACGTATAACAAAAAGAGGTTAATCTTTGTAAATGGGTATATTTATTTAAAAAAACCCTTAAAAGGGCCACATCAATAAAACAAACGTTTTCGGACCACACAGTCCATCATCAGGTTATTAAAATCGAAAATGCCTAAAAATAAGTATAAACCATTTAGTTAAAACAAACGAGATTGTGAAATTTTGACTATGGTTGAAAAGCAAAAGATGGTTATACTTACTAGGTCACAATGCCTGAGCCACCAAAATATTAGGGTAAAAACCCTTTAAATTACATTTAGTTATGAAATATTGTACATTGTGTTATAAAATAACTGATGTTCAGTAATAAATTAAATATGACTGTAGGTAACACATGGTTCAATTGGGTTCCAGAGCCGGTGAGAGGAAACCTCTGCACTCGGAGAACAACGCGGAACTGATTGACAAGATACTTTTAAAGGATGAAGATAACATAATGTCAATGTAACAAAAACTGTAATAGTTGTACATAGTATTACTACAGCCAAAAGATTCAACAAGTTTTGATGATTTTAAAAATAACAACAATCTAGGTGTTGGAATTTAAAAACTTTTTATTTATTAATTTAGGGTATAAAAGATGTCAAATCAATGATGGTTTTATAGTCATGATTAATAGAATGACCTGTGCCTTAGGCAACTTATGTTGCTTTTCGTCGTATGGGATGTGGTCTAAAGTGTATTTAATTTTGGGTTAGCTTATATTTATGAAATTTATCCTTTTATGTTTAACACATCTAGGACAAGGTAAAAATTAAATAACAAATAATTGAAGCTAATATCAGACCTCATATTTAAATGACTTTATTTAAGAATGCTCCTATGGTGAAAAATTAATAAAATTAAGTTTAGTAAGATGGAAATCTACAGGCTGAAGAAATTGAAGTAGTAACATATGTGATTGAATTTAAAATTGAAGAGACTGGGTTCCTCAGAGACTAATGAGAATAAAAGTAAAAGAAATGACTGAAGAAAAGGAGGGGGGGGGGTTGAAGGAGAAAAGGAGTTGATCAACAATTAGAGATAATAGGGGTCCTTTATACTTAAAGTATCTAGCACCCTGAACAAAATCTATTTTGGTGGTATTAAATTCAGTTTGTAGAAACCTGAAATTTGTTGTATAGTGTGCTACTAAGTTGTTGACCGAAAGAAGGTGGACAAAGGTAGATTAGGATTCTTTGTAATATGGTAGATAGAAATATTTAAATAATATTTAAATTAACTAATGATAACTTAGAACATATGAAAATATTTAGTAAGAAATTTTGGGTAAAAATGCAAATAAGGCTTGGACATACTATTTTTTTTTCTATTAAGGCGTGAATTGTAAACGTCATACGGTTTTAAAAGTAGATTTAATTTATTATTCTAATATAATTAAATAAAGTTTGTATTGCACCTTTGCATAAAAAATTTGTGTTGATAATAATTTACCGGAACTTAGAACCGTCCTAATATGCCCTAACAAGAGGTATATTTTTTGCCTTTTATTAATCGTAATTTACAATACCTCTCCCTAAACTATCGACGGCTGGTAAATTTTGTGCAGATCAAAAACCGTATCTTATATATTTTTTCTTTATGGAAGTAATAAATTTTCTACATAAATGGCTTACTCGTGCGGTTATTTTATTTTTCCAAGCCGCTCGTAACAATAAATCCAGAAAAAAAAGACATAGTTATTTCGGTTGCCTCTGTCTAAAAAAGTATTAACCCAGTTAGGAAATTTCTCAGAATGGAATAAATTATTAAGATGTCTATCGTCGCCTCAGCAGCCAGTTCCATATTTTACAAAAATTAATCCTTTTTTACTGATTTTTGCTGTTGGAAAAAAGTCAAATATTTAAACCTATGGCGTAGTAAAGAAATGGCAATGGCAAGGTACAAATATGAGAGCAATGTATAATTTAGTTGTGCAGTTATCTTACTGATTAGCAAATAAAGTTGGTATTTGTTTTTTATTTTTGTGCTTTATTGCCAATAACTTTATTTGACGATTACAAAAGCGAAGTCCTTTCTGAATTTTGTTAAATGCCAAAGTAACCTGCTCTTTGAATTTTGATTTCCTGAATATATAAATCAGCCAAAACATTATGTTTTCACTGTTCTTATTTCCAACCTTTTATTTTTAATTTGATAGTTAAGAAACTATAGTATTTGTAAGAGAAATAAAAAAAATGGATGAGCGATGAGGTTTTAAGTATGATGGAAGAGAAGTCATGAAAATCATTATTTACAAATACAGGTTGAGTTTATTAAAAGTACAAGCTGATTATAGCCGCAAATGTCAAACATGAAACAAAAAATTTGGGTGTGTCAGTGTTGTCATACTTTTATAATGTAGATTCTCTATACTTTAAATATAAAAAGATAAAGCTTTAGAAAAGAACATTTTGTTCAGTACATGCATATTATGTTCTAAATTCTGCAATTTTTGAGTTATATAAAACAAAAATGAGTAAATAGTTTCTTCTTCGGGCAGTTATTTATAAGAAGAGCAGATTATAAGAGCAGATTATAAGAATTGGGTAGCGGGTAGGTATGATCCCGATAGAGGGTAGACTTACTTCAGTGAGGTAGCGTCCCTGCCCACACGAGCTCCTGGTTTTTCTCCATTCCCTAATTAGAGGAAACCAGGTCCAAACCCCAATATTATCCTACCTAAACCCCAAATTCCTTCCCTATATCCCCTCCACCTATTTCACCGAAGGATTGCCGGTATAAGCAATCCCCCACTTATTGGCCAACGGCTTCGGGCAGATGAGCTGGTAAATGACAAAGCACTCTTTTGTCCGAGGGTTGGGAGACTGGCCCTAAAGGCGAAGGAACCTCAGTAGAGGTCAATGGCATAAGGATGTAGAAGGCCGAGGACAACCACTACATTAAAGATTTTATTGAATAGTCCTAGTATAAAATCATATATGGTAATGCTCACAACTAAATATGATTCCGGAGTAAATTCCCCAATCGTATCTCCGAGAGGGACAATTATGAGTACTTATGAAAGAGAGAATGCAGCAAAACCACAATATTTAAAAATTTGCACATGGAATGTGAAAACTATCGTAAGGAGTGGAAAAATAGACAATGCCATTCAAGAAATGAAAAGAGTGACCATTGACATAATGGGAATAAGTGAGATGAGATGGCCCGGAACAGGAAGCATTGACAAAAAAGATCACAGAATATTCTACTCAGGGTCAATAGATGGAGAACTAAAGCATGGAGTTATTGTGATAATAACGAGAAAAATTAGTAGATGTATTTTAAATTTTGTCCCAGTGTCCAACAGAGTAATACTACTGCAAATAAGAGTGCAATCTAGTGAAAGTAAACATAATACAAATATACGCTCCCACTGCATATAAAGACGACGAGAAAGTAGAGACTCTCTAACAAAGCATAGAGAATATATTAGAACGAATACCTAAACATGAAGTCAGAATCATAATGGGGGATTTCAATGCAAATTGGGGCCGAACGGAAAACGTCTCTAATCGGACCTTTTGGGTTAGGACAAAGAAACGAAAGAGGTGACAGACTAGAAATATTCGCAGAAGATAACAAGCTAGTGATTCTGAATACATTTGATAGACTACCACCGAGGAGATTGTATACATAGAAGGCACCAGCAGATAATCCCCATAAGGTAACTAGAAACCAGATAGATTATATATTGGTAAATAGAAGATTCAGAGACAGTTTTAAGTCTGTCAAAACATATTCAGAAGCGGACATTGAATCTGACCACATAACTTTAGAGGGAGTCATGGATGTGAGACTGAAAACAATAAAGAAAAAGTCTAGACCTAACTACGACATGACAGCCCTGCAACATCTGGAAGTTAAAAAGCAAGTGGGGAAATATATTAACAACCAAGTTAAACAACTAAAAGAAGAAAATAACATCCAACGAGAAATTAATTAATTCGAAGAAATAATTAAGAAAACTAAACAAGATCTGCTATAAACCAAACAAAGAAACAAAGAAGAAATCTTGGATGACTCCAGAAATCCTTCACTTAATGGAACGCAGAAGATTAATTAAAGGAAATAAATATGAGTATAAAAAATTCAGGCTTACATCAGAAGAAAAATAAGAGAAGCTAAAGAAAAAGAAGCTGTAGAGAAATGTAAACAAATAGAAAGACTACAAGCCAAGCATGACAATTGTAATGTACACAAAAAGGTAAAAGAAGTAACGGGTACTTTTAAAAAGCGAACACAAATGAAACTCATAGACACCAATAAAAAGTTAATCATTGACACCCAAGATATGATACAAAAATGGAGAATATATTTGGAGACACTTTTTCAAGATCAAAGAACGGATTATAGGCATCCATTTTCAGAGAGGATGACGGGCCCGAAAATACTTAAATCCGAGGTAGAAGAAGCAATAAAACGGATGAAAATCAGGAAAGCTGTAGGGCCTGATAATATCGAAGCTGAATTTTTAAAACTCTTGGAGGAAGAAGGAATAAAAATTGGATCACGGCTGTCTTCAATAAAATATACAATAGAGGAATCATCCCTGATAAATGGCTAGAATCAGAATTCATAGCGATACCTAAAAAACAGGGGGCTAAAAAGTGCAAAGAATATCGAATACTCAGCCTAATGAGCTACATGTTGAAACTATTTCTTAGAGTCATCCATGGAAGAATTTATAAGAAGTGCGAGGAACAAATATCGGACAGAGAGTTCGGCTTCATTAACGCAGTGGGTACCAAAGAGGCACTTTTGGGAGTACAGGTACTGATTCAAAGATGAAGGAACGTTAACTGCGACATATACGCGTGTTTGATCGATTATGATAAGGCATTTGACAGAGCTTAACATCAAAAGATGATGAACATTCTAAAGGAGGCAGACCTGGATGACAAAGACCTCAGAATAATTTCAGAACTCTACTGGAATCAGACCGCATACATGAAAATTAACGGAGAAAAAACAGATCACATAAAAATACTACGTGGAGTTAGACAGGGATGTATCCTATCGCCGTTGTTATTTATTATGTATTCAGAGAAAATTTTTAACGAGGCTTTTTACGGAATAGATGAAGGCATTCTTCTAAATGGTAAAGGAGTAAACAATGTTAGACATGCCGACGACACCATGGTGATAGCAGATAGTTTAAAGGGACTTTAGAGGCTAATGGACAGAATAAACGGGTACAGTCAACAGTACGGACTAAACATTAATACCCACAAAACGAAACAAATGATTATCAGCAAGGAGAATATAAATAGGGCTCATCTATACATTATTGGGATGCAGATAGAGCGAGTAAAATAGTATTGTTACCTGGGAACTATTATAAGCGAACAGTGGAGTAATGTACAGGAAATAAAGTGCCGTATAGGAAAGGCAAGAACGGTCTTTAACAACATGAGCGGCATCTTCAACATATTCCTTGATACAAAAATGAGACATTTGAGATGCTATGTTTTCTCTGTGTTGTTGTACGGACGGAGGCACGGACGCTTATAGACACCACTATTAAAAAACTTGAAGAATTTGAGATGTGGCTTTATAGAAGAATGCTGAGAATATCATGGACAGTAAGGATCACGACCAAGGAAGTTCTAGGAAAAATGAAGAAGGAACCAGAGATTGTGTTTACGGTCAAACGCATAAAATTGCAATATCTGGGACACGTTATGAGAAATCAGCACTGTTACTCCCTGCTACAGTCTATATTGCAAGTGAAAGTCAAAGGTAAGCGATGACCCGGTAGAAGGAGAATATCATGGCTGCGAAATTTAAGAACATGATTTAAGAAAACCTCAACGAAGCTGTTTCGAGCCGCAGCGAGCAGGGTTATGATTGCCAATATGATTTCCACATCCGAAACGGATAGGAACGAGAAGAAGAAGAAGAATTATAAGAAATTATTTTGGCAATTACCCTTTGATAGATTAGTGGATATATTTGGCAATCGTCAAATCAGCAGTTGCCAGATTGCAACAGATGGTTGCGATTAATCTCGAAAGATAAAAATATTTACTCGTTATTTCTTCATATAAATTAAAAATTGCAGAATTCATAAAATAGTATAATTAAAATGTACTTTTAAAAAGCTTTCTCTCTTTATATTTGAAGCATATAATACACCAGCATACAGGTGTGTAAGCCCTGCTGTATCCTGATGACCTTCTAATATGGGCATCAAGTAGCAGTCTGAAAGCGCTCAAGGGAGTAATGAACCAGGCTCTGAAAAATCTAATGGGCGGATAAAACTGCCTAACAGTCAATACAACCAAAACCGTATATCAAATACTTCGCCTTTCAACAAAACAGACTGCTGTCAAGCTGATGTGTAAAGGAGTTGATCTGGAAAGACAGGACGTAACAAAATACTTGGGGGTGTACATAGATAAGAAAATGACGTGGAAACCTCAAATCGACGACATTGCAGAGAAAGCCAAGAGATGTCTACTGCTTAAACGTCTCACAGCAACAAAGTGGGGCGCCACGCAAGATGTCCTGGTAGCAAGATACAAAACCTATGTCCGGCCGATATTGGAATATGAGAATGAAGCTACAATAACTGCGAGTACAAACACCACCTCCAAGCTTGAAGTCGCCCAGAACACTGCCCTTCGCGTCATCACCGGTGCTCCAAAATCAACACCGATTACATCAATGGAAGATCAAACCGGTATTGAACTAATACAATGCCGCAGAGGGCAACACGCGTTAACCTTTTGCGAAAGGCAAAGACGAATACTTCCACAAAAATGGGACGAATATAGACAAGCAGCCTCACGTCTTAAAACAAAACCACTCCGCTTACAGTAGCAAACCAAATCATAGAAAAATACCACATTGTCCTGTCCGAAGCCGCCCCCTTCTCAGCGCAAACCACACTGGCCTGCTGTCTACCAAACCCAGGATTACTGCTTGAAAACCATAACGACCCGAAGCACTTATCGTTAGACATTGCCCCAAGGAAAGCCGTCCTAGAGACGATACACACCAAGTACCCAGCACTTGAGTGGCTCCACATCTACTGCGATGGATCCTCGATGCCGGACTCGGAAAGAAAAGGAGCAGGATATGTCTCAACGTTCTTCAAAGGCTCTATAGCTGTGGGTGCCCCTCTCACCAACTACGACGGCGAAATTGCTGCTATACACGAAGCTGCAAAAAATCTAGAGAATTTCCAACACCCCCAAAAAGGTGCCTTCTTCATCGATTGCCAAGTCGCAATCCTCGCCCTGTCGACAAATCGATACACTGACTGTGCCAAAACAATATCTTGCCGCGTCCAACTATAGAACTTGATGGAAAAAGGGTGGCTGATTACTCTACAATGGATTCCTAGTCATGTCGGTGTTAAAGGGATGAAGCGGCGGATGAACTTGCAAAAGAAGGCACTACTCTTTCACAGCCCCCTAGCTTCCAATCGTACACATCAGCAAAGTCCACCATTAGAAGAGGAATCAAAGCGAAGATAAAAGAGCAGCAAATACAAGCCGGTACTGGAAAATCTTGGGCCTACCTAATAGAGTCACCAATCACTCGCAACTTGCGAGACCCATTAGTGTAGCCGTGTTCAGAAAAATTACGGGGCATGACTACCTGGCCTCCCATCTACATCGCATCGGCGTCCGCGAAAATGACAACTGTACACTATGTGATCAGCCACAGAAGGATGCTGCTCACCTTCCAGAGTGCCCAACTCTGAAAACAGACCCACCCGAGGAGGATGAAGATTGCCTACGAGAAACGGCTCGTCTATACTAATCAGCGCGCCACCAAATGGTTAACATGCCAAGGGTGAGCGTTGGCTAGTAAGTAAGTAAGTATATAATACATGCATTATAAAAACGTCCCAACATTGTCAAACCCAAATATTTTTGACATTTGCGACTTTATTCAGCTTGTAATTTCGGTAAACTAAACCCAAATACATAATAATTGATTAATAATGATTATTGGAAAGAAGTAAAATATATAAAATACGAATACTACCCATTTTCTACCAGAATATCAATAAATATATTTTTTTATAAATATAACTGCAGATGACAATGGAATGAATCTAAATAAACGTAAAAATATGTTTTTATTAATTTTTTGTTATAAACATAAGAAAAAAACATTGTGACCATATGTTTACACAGGGAGGTTACCTATATATACATTATGTATTTACTACTGTATATGAAAAATTTCAAAACACTCAATGCAAAGTCCTAAATTACATATTTTACATTGTGTACGTATCACAGAAGAACATCCTTCTCCTGCAGACCTACGTCTTTTACCGTTAGGAACTGGAACAACAAGATGGTCAATTTTGTCATATCGTAGATTGTCGGGCACTCTATTCATGGACAGACTATTCTTGCTAACTGAAGGCTTACCAGGACGTCTAGGCGGTACCCCATATTTCCGCATATACATCTGTGCAATTTCTCGGCGGAAAACTATATTTGGTGTTTTTTTCCTTTCCTTTGAGGACTTCTTACAAAGCACCCACGCGTTATGTAGGCATACGTCAACAAGCCAAGTAAAAAGAGGCCAATACCACTTTTTACTTCTGATGCCAATTTTGATGCCAAGTAAAGAAGCTGTTGCACTTCCAAATTTTTCTACATAACTGTTATCAGTTGAAATCTGTTTACCTTGATATCACTGAAAATGAATCAAATAACTGTCTTTAGAATTCAAACACCAAGCTTTATAGCCAAAGCGTATTGGCTTACCTTTGACAAACTGTTTACAGCTATGTTTCCCAAAATACTTGATCATTGATTCATCATAATTCATGTGCTGGGTTGGTTGAAAGTACTTAAGACATTTCATTTGCACCTTTTCTATAATGGGGCGTAGTTTCCACATTTTATCAGTCCTTCCAATTTTGCTGTTATCGGCAAAATGAATACATTTCATGATTTGATCAAATCTATTCCTGCGCATAGAATTTTTCACCATGTGTACTGCCATGTCATCCTGTTGATCCCAATAATATGTTCTGCCCGGTAAGGGATGGTAGCCGGATAATATTAAAATTCCGAAAAAACATTTTAATTCATCAATGGACAGATTTGGATCTGGAAAATTCTTGAACGCAGCATATTTTTTTGTTTCTTGTAAAATATTTTCAAACATATCGTTGTCAAAAAATAGTTCGAATAGTTGTAATGGACTCATGTCATAAAATTCATAACTTTCAGATTTATTCTCGTTTTTAATTTTTTTATTATGTATCAAATCTCTCTCTATCCATCGCTTGATCTCAGTTTTTTTTTAGAAATTCTACATTTTTTATTTTTTCCCTCGTTTATCTGACTCACCTGTTCATCAGATTTTGTTGTCTTTATTTCATCCACAGAGTCTTCCTATTTGACAAATTGTCAACTAAACCACCATCGTCTTCGTACCCGGAATCTTCATCCGTATCCTCATGAACATCTGGAGGACAAATAAACACCGATGTTTCATCATTTTCTATATTTTCGTCATCATATAACATGGTCAATGCTTCTTGTAATGTAAAACCACGTCTAAAAAGAAAAAACCTATTAATTATCACATATTATCCCCCACATATTTGTGATAAATTATATAAACATGTCTTAAACACATGTCTCTAGATCCTATTTGTTTAAAAATATTTTGGTTTTCTTTAAAAATTAGATTAAAAAATATTACTTACTCAAAGCGAACGTCCATTTTGATGCTTTCTCGTTGTAACACCAACAAATATCAACTATAACACGACTTTGCCAGCGAATTGATCAGGTACCGGGCACCGGGTATGTCATTCGTTACATAGATATCTCTAGTCCGCGTGGTCGTATTACTAGTTGCATATATCGCTGTATGTGTTGAATATTGTATATTTAAAAGGGGCCATTTAGTGTGACCATACGGTTACGCTAGCAGAAAACGGGTTAAAGAAACTTGTAAAGATATTAATCAATTCAGATATTAATCATCTTATATGTAAGACCATTAACAAGTAGTTTTTATTTGAATTTGGAAGTAATTAAAATGTTAACTCGAGGTAAAAGAATTTGTACTGTCAATCGTGTTTTCAGTTTCCTCATAAAATGCATTATAAATCTGCTATTTGAATTAAATGTAGATTACAGTCTCCGTCGATTTCTTTTTATTTTTACCTACTTACTATTGTCACTATGCTTACCTGCGCTAACTGTTAATTTTCCTAATACTAATGGGGCAAATTTTTGTCTCAGCCTACCCATTTCCGTTAATATTTTTATTTTTAGTGTCCTCACGAGGTTGTTCTTGTAGCAGATTGTAAGGGTTCTCGCAACAACCCCAAATTTATTTATTATTTATAAAAATTAGAATATTACTGAAAAAGAAAAGTGCACTGAATAGGGAGAAAAAATCGCCCACAATATAGTTTCTAAATAAAAAGGTTATTCTAATTCATTTTTCCATGGTAATTAAATAGTTTGGTTATTGAAGAATATATCGCTTGTGTCCCATTAGTAAATCCGTCCTTACTGCTAGCATTGATTGTATATATCTATAAAAAAACTAAAAGATTTTATAAATTCAATAAAGCCAATGTCGATAATATTAATAATTTCTGTTTTACTCCTTTTGTGGTTGAAATACGTCTTTTGTCTTCATTTTGCCATGAACGACATATTGCCATGAATAAACATTCCTCCTTTTAAAATCCGTAAAATAGTTTCGAATTCATTTTATTCTTTCTTTTCTTTAAAATAATTTCTCAAAAATAAGATTCTCTTTACTGCAATATTAAGCATAGTCATAAGTACACGCCTTGATGAATCTTTTTGCTATCTGAAACCCATCCGTGCTGCGCAAAATTATCCCACTCCGATTGCGCGGAATTGCCCAAAACGTATTTGTGTCGTTTCAAATTAAATACTTGGAAAGGAGAAAAATGTTTATTAAAGATATAAAAGATACAAGTGGAAATTATATGTAAATGATAGTAAAAATATCTACATTTTAGGGAAAATACCGTACTATAGATTAATACATAGATAGACAGATAGATAGATAGAGAGAAGTATGCTTTAGTGTCACTGAAAATATTACAATTTTATGGACAAAGCTTATAAAAGTTAAACAAAAGTAATAAAAACAATAACAATTAAAATTTAGTAAAATTACATAAATCATCAATATCACAGAATAAAACATAATCAGAAATACAATAGATTGGTAAAAATTTCACTATATTGCAAATTTCATAATAAAACCTTACGAACTAGTTTACAAATAAGAATAAGCTGCTGCATGCGATACTTAAATTTATATAAAAATACATTGTTGTTTGTACCTAAACGTACTTTTCTTACTAAGTTATTCATTAGATTCTTTCACTAAATAATAAGGTCTTTCAGATAGAAAGGCTTTTGTCAATTTACGGAACTTAACGAAAGAAGTTGTAGATTTAAATTGCAAAGGGAGATGGTTATATAATTTTTTGCCGAATATAATATAGATTTATTTACTAACTCAGTAGATGGGATCAGTAAATATACATCAAAGCTTGAATTTTTAGTGACGTAGTCATGCCTAGTTCTTGCTGGAAAAACACGTAGTTGTTTACGAATTAAGCAAACGGTTTCTAGAATATATAGAGAGGGAAGAGTTATATTTTTCAAGTAGCTTTTGCAATTTGTTATTCTATTGAGAACAAAAAGACACCGTATTGCACTTTTTTGTAATTTAAAAATAACATCAGATTGGGCAGCTGTACTAGAACCCCAAATAGGAAGGCTATATCAAAGATGAGACACGAACAAAGAAAATTATGTTGTTTTGGAAGATGCTAAATTCATTTCCTTCGAAACAGGTCTTATTGCATAGCAGGCTGAGGCTAGTTTTTTTACTTAACAAATCGATATGAAGGGGCCATTTTAAGGTTACTGTCTATAAAAATACCAAGAAATTTTACAGAATCAATTATACTGATCTGACTGCTATTAAAAAGTAAGGTTTGAAGAGTTTCTTTACCAGATAATGATACTATTTTATCCACGTTAAAGAAAGTAAATTAGAGTTGGACCAGGTTTTTATTTTAAGTATATCAGCAAACTTTGCAAAAGTTTTCAGAAGAGGTCGACGAAATACTCTAATGAAATGCGCTATGAGCACGCGTGCTTGGTTGTATACTTCTTGTCTGTCAAAAAGTAACTAACTTCGTAAAAACATAATTACTAAAATCACGAGACAGTTCGGACTGGGATTAGCGAACCGAGTATATCTATAAAAGTACACCATACTTTGTCTTAGTTCATACCATACTAAATTTTGTGCACAGGCTATCGAGTTACACGAAAACAGTGAGAACCAATGTTTAGTAGAGATGGGCACAGTTTATCATATGTAATATTTCACTAGTTACTTTATTGCACGGATTTACCCACTGCGCAGAATTGCCCTGTTGTCAGCTGAGTTAAACTAATATGTATTAAACGTATTAAACGTATTAAATGTATTAAACTATGCTAATTAAACTTACAGTCCTAAATACTGTTGGTTCACTTGTAATTAATTTGTTGTTTGTAGTTAAACTCAATTAATATGCGATATCGTATACATTACAAAAAATATCAAAAGGTGAGGTAATTACTGTTTGTAATTTTTTGTTATGATCGAGTTCGTGCAATATTTTTATGATCGTATTTATTAACTTATTTTCACTTGATTTTATTTAATTACCTAATTCCTGTTTCGTGTCGACATATTTTTATGTTAAACAAGTTTTCCTTTAAGAGTGTTTCATGTATTATCTATGTATCAACAGGTCTTTCGGTTTAGGTGAACATTCCAACAGTTTAGGAGCCAACATTCTCTATATTTAAGAGAAAGGAAGGAAGGGAGAATGCCAGAGTGTATTTTGTAACATAATTAAAAATAAATTTGAATACACCAGTACATAAACATCGGCGATAATTCCAAACCAGCTGACCTTCCGCTTTTAAATGACTATGTAAATATTTTACTCTCTTCCCTTATTTACTAATACAATTAAGAATGGGGTGACCTAAATTGACTCAGAAAACTGTGATACAAAAGCGAACAGTATCTTGGGTCAGATGAGTGGAACAGCGAGCGGAACTTAGCGTGGGTAACAACATGGATGAAAATACCGAAGGCTCGAGGGCGGCACAACATGGGCGTTTGTAAACTTAATCTCGGAGGAAGTGCTCGTAAAGGGAAATAGATTTAAAAATAAATACCTTTGAATGGGCTCATAGTGACATAAAGCAATGAGAGTGGGCCTTTGGTTAGTTAATTATCATCCCTGAATTTTATTAAGTATGTTACGAAGATTGCTATAAGAAAATGTTAGTTAGTTTTATTCTGCGTAGGGTAACATCAAAAGAAAAGTTAATTATGTTTTATGTCTTGAAAATTTACAAGATTGTATGTTTTATTTGTTGATATACAAAAGCTTACAAAATTAAAAACATTCTTTTTTCACGTAGTAGTAGAGGTCGAAATACGTATAAGTAACTTGTCGCTGTTCTGTATCGAGTCAAAATCTAGAACAATCTTTATGTTTTCTTTCTTTACTCCGTTTGGAGTACCATTGGCATATAAGATGAACGGCATTTGGAATGCAATCTTAGATTCCCTTGCCAATTTATTCATCAAGCTGTTTGCTTTGCAAGTTTTAGAGAGCACGGTGGTTAATATTTGAATTAGATTTCGCCAGGTAAAAATCGTAAAATTCATTTTTTTATTTTTTTTTTTTCAATTACTTAATGACGGTTCTTCTATTTGTCTTTGACAAAAAATCGACTTTATATAAACTAAAATAGCCTACGTATGGAATATTAATATATTTTAATTGGTTAAATAATTGAAATGTAAAAACTAAAAATAAATTTTATAGATAATAACTGAATATAAGAGTATCCAAATTCAACAAGATCATCAGCCAATTATCCTGTGAAGCCAACATCAGCAACTAACCACTACATTCTGCAATCCTCTAAAGCCAACAACCAGTTATCTAGTTATGCCATACGTATCATTTTATATTTATAAAGGCATAGGTTTTGAGGGTCCAACTTTATTTGGTCGACGACCAGGATCCAACTAAACTGGCCCTCTTTTTTATCTAGCATCTGCCGATACTTCTCAAATACAAAGGCAGCCGCCAGATTTCGCAACCGACGCTATTTAGCGAGTTGAGTTAAGCCTTAGTAAGTGGTGATAGAATACTTTCGGGGCCCTATTTTTTTGTCTGTCGTAAAAGGCGACCAATAAACAGGAATAAGAGGTGAAGAGCCGTCATTTGAGGTGGTAGGTTTGTAGAAATGCAACCAGGGTGCCTTGGCATTACGGTCACCGCTCAACACTCATAGTATCCGAGACAATCTTTCGTGGGACCACTCTACTCTCATTCCACATAATCAGAGTGATGTTGAATGAGCTTCAAACTTTACACGTCCTCTCCTCATTGAAAATGTAAGTATGCGACACGTACCCTTTATTTGGACAAGAGTGGTAGATGAGTAGGCTTCTCGGCGGTTATCTGTCTACGTTCTAGGTCGAGACTTTATTTTCACCTGCGTTCACATTTTCAACTTGTGGTGGAGATAACGAACGGATGTAGAAACACAAAGACTACGGAGAAGGTAAAGGCCTGCAATGCTTCATGCAACGGGTGATCCTCAAATGGTGTCGGAATCGTAGGGGAACAAGTTCAATAAAGGTTATATATGTCGAAAGGCGAGGCCAGGGTCGTGCTGCTATATGCTTGTGCAACAGAAATGACACGAAGAATTTAATATCCTTCTCTTATGTGTGACTCATGTTTAGCGTATTGAACTGGATTGAGATGATGATAGGAAAAGCTTGCTGTATTATGTTGTCTTTACTGGGAAAGATTCATCTTCAGTAAGCTGAGCCGGCTTAAAACGATGGTCAGAAAGGTGACCTGTTTCCCCAATGTAGCTAGCTGAGCCTAGTCTTATACCTCTGTCCGTCGCATAAATTAGTCATAATGAATATCTTAAGCTTAAGCTATATCCCAGGGAGTTGTACACCTGGAAATGTCCACAGTATTCTATGGGAAGAATTGCAACAAATGAGATTAATTACATGCAAGTACATAAGCTGTATAGGAACGTATAGAAACAGGTGTACATCTGTTAAGATATACCCAAAGGCAGATATAAATTAAAGCCAGAATTGAAATGGCACGGTCTACATTTATTAAGTTGAGATCCTTGCTGTACTGCAGTGATCTCAGTTTGGGAACCAAGATGTGGATAATGAGGTGCTACGTTCTTCCAGTGTTATTATATGGAGTTAAAGCCTGGACACTGACGCAAGCCACGGAAAAAAGAATCGAAGCCTTCGAGATGTGGATATACAGAAGGATATTAAAAATGTCTTATGTGGACCATGTCACCAACGTTGAGGTCCTACAGCGCATGACAAAAGAAAAAGAAGTGCTTAATTTATTTCAACAACGTAAGCTTTAGTACCTCGGCCACGTGATGCGGAACGAAGAAAAATATAGAATTCTTCAACTCGTTATGCAGGGTAAACTATTTGGCAGAAGAGGACCGGGACGACGTTGTATCTCGTGGTTGAAAAATCTCCGACAATGGTTTGGGATGACCTCAGCGGAGCTGTTTCGTAGAGCAGTTAAGAAAACCATGATAGCCTAGATGATCGCCAACATCTGGACCGGATAAGGCACTGAAGAAGCAGAAGAAGATATAAATTCTGATTATGTACCAGTTGTAGGTAATTTCAAAGTCAAAATAAAGAAGCCAACAAGTAAGTCGATGAAGATGTATGATGTTACAAATCTAAAAGATCCCAATGTTCGACTATAGGTTAATGAAAACCTTATAACAAAGATGCTAAAATGCAGAAATGCAGGATCTATAGAGGAAAGTCTAACCATCTTACAAGAAACAGTGAAAGAAATAAAAGAACGACACCTAAAAAAAGATATCTTCTTCTTAACGTGGCCTATCAATTCCCCTTGACGTTGACGATTAACATGGCGAAACTGTCTCTGTCACGAGCTATTTTAAATAGTTGCTCAGCTTTCTTTATTCCTGTCCACTCCCTGATATTCTTCAACCAAGAGGCCTGCTTTCTACCAATTCCTCTGCGTCCTTCGATTTTACCCATCATAATAAGTTGAAGAATATTATATCGGTCTCCCCTTACTACGTGTCCAAAGTAGGCCATCTTTCTACATTTGATGTTATCAAGCAGCTCGCGAGCAGCATTTGCTCTCTCAAGGACTGCCACATTATATAACACTGTATAAGAGGACTGACCAAATGTAGAATTTAGCCATGCGCTTTCGAAGTTGAAGTTGCAAGTTAAGTTATCATTACAGAAGAATGACCTCATGTTTAAAAATGTCGTGCGAGCTATCTCGATTCTACATTTTATCTCTTGATCTGGACTTAGTTGTTCAGTAATATGGCAACCAAGATATTTAAAACTTGACATTCTTTGAATTATATGACCATCAACATATAATCGTGCATATTGATGTGATAAACGGCTGAACACCATGTGTTTTGTTTTTGAACAGTTTATGTTTAGGCCAAACTCTCTTTTCAGTGTATTAATGACATTTAAAAGGCATTGTAGTCCATCCATGTCATCACTTAAAATAACTGTATCGTCTGCATATCTGATTGTATTTATCAGAATTCCATTAACTTCCACGCCCCATTCCAAATTATGCAGCGCTTCTTTAAATATTCTATCTGAATATAAATTAAATAACAGTGGGAGTAGTATACAACCCTGTCTGACACCTCTTTGTATTTTACATATTTCTGTTGATTTTCAGTTTATGCAAGCTGTTGCTGTTTGACGCCAGTATAACTTTTCTATGAATCGTATGTCTTTACTATCAACTCTTTTATCTTTTAATATTGTAATTAATTTGTGATGCTGTACTCGATCAAAGGCCGTTCCATAGTCAATAAATACAGAAAGACGTCTTTCCTTTGATCTCGACATTTCTGCAGTCATACATTTAGCTTTGTGAAGCCAAATTGTGTTTCATCCTGATATTTTTCACATTTATCTCTGATTCTACTGTGGATGATGCGTAGAAATATTTTCAAAGTGTAACTCATAAGGCTTATCGTTCTATAATCGCTACAGTTTTTTGGACGTTGTTTTTTTGGTAGTGTTATGAATTCGAACTTTAACCAATCTTCAGGGATATCACCAGTCGAATACACATCATTTAAACATCATCAAAGAAAGTTATAGAGTAACGAATATCGTGGATGACCGATAAAATACTTGAAGTTATATATGAGAGCAAAAAAACAAAACAAATGTCTACGAGTATAAGAAAATACATACCATCGTCAAAAGAAACATAAAAAAAGCCAAAGAGAAACAAAAAACAGAACAATGTCAAGAAATAGAGGAGTATCAGAGTCGATATGATCAACAGATGATGAAGATAATCTTGCCGTAAATAAAGAAGATAAAAAAAATATGCGAAGAATACTTCGAGAAACTTCTCTACGAACTTAGAACAATAGAAAAACTCACCATTGAGTAAAATTCAGGTCCCGAAATTTTACCAGAAGAAATAAGATATTAGATGTAGAACAAATTAAAATAATAACTAAAATATGTAATAAAATATAAAATGCAGAAAGAATACCAGTATAGTGGCTCAAATCAAAGTTCATACCATTGTCAGAAATACCAGGACCAAAAGTTTGTGAAGACTATAGGACCAAAAGCCTGAGAAGCCATTGGCTAAATCTGTTTTCAAAAGTTATCCACAAAAGAATTTACCGGAAATGCGAGGAACAAATTGCGCCCAATCAGTTTGGATTTGTAAACGCCGTTGGTACGAGGGAAGCTTTGTTTAACGTGCAGGTATTGTTTTAGAAATGAAAAGTATCAGCTGTCATATTTTTGCATGCCTGATTGACTACAAAAAGGCTTTAGATAAATTTGTTAAGGCATGAACAAATTATGGAACTTCTGAAGAGGACAGCAATTAATGGAAGAGACCTAAAAATAATAGCTAATTTGTATTGATATCAATCAGCAGTGCTCCGAATAGATGAAGAATATACAGATCAGGTCAAAATCATAAGTGAAATAAAACGGGGGTGCATCATGTTACAACTGATATTCAATTTGTACTCGGAGCACATTTTTGAAGATGCTCTGAAAGATATTGATAAAGAAATCTCAATAAATGGAGTCACGCTCAGTTACCTGCGGTATGCAGATGATAATAGTGTTTTCCAATACAATAAAATAGATGCAAAACTTAATGAACAAAATAGCGGAAACAAGTAGAACATATAGACGGGATATAAACACCAGCAAAACCAACGTAATGGTCATCAGCCAAGAAAATATAACTGGAGAAAATCTGTATGTGGACCAAATGAGAATCGAACGTGTCCCACAGTAAAATTACTTAAGAACTATAGTCAGATTAAATGTCGCATCGGAAAGACAAATAGTGTATTCTTATTTATGAGCTCTTTGCTTAAAAGCAATGTCCATACCCTAGAAACAAAAATAAGACTTCTAAAATATTACATGTACTCAGTGCTTCTGTACGGATTAGAAACGTGGACATTAAATGCGGAAACCCTACTAAAACTTCAGGCTTTTGAGTTATGGTTGTACATAAGAATCCTCAAGATACCATGGACAGAAAAGGCATTAATGAAAAATTATTATGGAGAATAAATATAACCGAAGATTTAGTCAATATCGTGAAAGGCCGTAAGCTGCAGTACTTGGGACATAAAATGAAAAATCAAGGCAGATATGAGCTACTCCAATGCATTTTGCAAGGTAAAATTGATGGAAAAAGGATCCCAGGGCGAAGAAGAATCCCAGGGCAAAGAAGAATATGCTGGCTTGTTAAGCTAAGACTGAAAGAGCTAAACACAGCTATTCTGTACATCAAGTAACAAAGTCATCAAAGCCAGAATGATCGCCAATGTTTGGATAGGCACTCTAAGAAGAAGAATCCATCTAGTATATTTCGATTATTTAACAGTAGTTTACGCACAGCAAAATTTTGTTATTTTTCGTCCGGATCACTGGTTACCTAGACTATACCTTATATTTGTAAATATAACATTTTAACTGTATATAGTCAAGTAATAAAAACTATATTTCTGACGCAGGCTAGCGATATGCTTTTATCCGTGGTAACTCTGGTGCTAACAAATCCTTTAATACCTCATATGCTTCCCTCCCATGAAGCTGAGACACATTAAAACTTTTTTATTATCTTCCACTATACTACACTCAAGTTTTTTGCACTCTATACATGAGGTTGTGTCAGAACTTTTAGGGTTAAAGTGTTCAATATTGCTAATTAAAGCCATAATTTCCACGGCATGTAGATCCGACTATACTGATCGTCAAATATGTTTGATCGCTTATTTCAGAAACAACCTTTTCACATACGCACAGTTTGCACGAGATAAAAAAAACGTTTTGCTAGTTTATCTTAACATTTTCACTAAAAGTGAAGTTTGAAATTAATAGATTACACCTAATATAAGAATGTATCAAGAACAAAAGCATTATAAATCGTTTTTAAACATATTTAAAATGGACTTAGGTTGTTTCAGTAGTGAAACGCCAGGTTTCAAAACAAAAGTATATGTTACTAAACAAATTTAATAGCACACACTCTATTTTGTAATTTATTTATATTTTTATTTAGTTACTGATATTTGAATATTATTTTCGCAAAATGGTTGGAACGGTTTCTCAACCCATTAAAGCAGTGTGGTCAAATTTTCTTTTTGGCCTCCAGTACTACAATTGGGTGTTCATACGCCTTTTAAATTGATACTTTAACTGTGATATTGATATTTAACTGTGATATGATTTGGATATTGAGAACAAAACTCGTTGGTCCCTTGTTAACTTGTGTGTCTTGATTGACGCACATGCAGACTTATAATACCTAGCCCACCAGCCTTTAAAATTTATAATACTCCCTTTTAATTTCACAGACCTTGAATAGGTTTTAGGCACTTGTGATAACAATGATCTCCGTGTACTTATGGATGTCATAAACTCGAAAAATTTTCTTTTTTTTTCTTTTTATAACCCCAAAAACACGGTTACTGGGAAGAAATGATTGACCTAGAAATGTGAAAAATTGTTGAATTTTTTTAAATCTGGCTGTATCGGTTAAAGCCGAACACAGTCTTGTAACGGAATGGTTTTTGTTTTGACATGTGCAGTTGTCAGACAACAGGCGTAGTTCTTTTACATCTGTTATAATATATTTCTCAATATAATCTAAAAGCTGTACACTTTGTTTGGGATTTTTCGTGCTTCTGCTTCATGGTATATATATATATATATATATATATATATATATATATATATATATATATATATATATATATATATATATATATATATATATATATATATATATATATATATATATTGTAAAAACTACGACCGTCAATTTATATTAATAAAGTATTCAACTAGTGAATTCAGAGGTTTATTCGGTCAGTCAGGTTGGCAAAATAAAAAACAGAAGTCAACTACTTCATAAGTTTATCGAAGACGTTTCGCTTTATATTTCTAAAGCTTCATCAGTTCTCTAAAATACAAAGATGACATAGAGTTTATAAGAAATACAGATCTAATAATTAATTACTTACAACTCAATATGTAGTATTAAAGATGTTATCGTATATGTACTTAAGTTTACTCATAAATTTAGAACTAACTTAAAAAAAATTAAACAGAAATATGCAAAAAATAACATTCGCAGAAACGAAGATTTACAAAAACTTCAAACGTACATTTGGCTTCATTTAGAGATGGTTCTCCAATGAAGACAAACAAAACACTGATTTATTGCAATCTACGCAAAACGACGTGGCGCGATACCGAAAATGTTTTTCAAGGGCCATATGTTTTCAACAAATTCCAAGGTTTGAGACAATTATGAACTTCTACGGGGGTCATTGAAAGAATAGTTGGACGGGTGGATTTGTAACGGAAAAATTTGATATGATTTTTTTTTTTTTTTTTTTTTTGTAATTTATGTTTTAATGAAACTTAGAGCTTTGGGATGATTATGTTATTGTTTTGAATGGAAAATCCGGCTATTTTAAATTATGAATATTGGTATTATTTATTTCGTAAGATGAGAGAGTGGTAAACCTGGCTCAAATTGTCAATGTCGGTTCTTTTGTTTATTGCAGATGGGTTTTTTAGGATCTCACACATTTCAATAAAGGAGCGTTTTTGATGGTTATTTTGTTTGGCCAGTATTTTAGTATTTGAGAAGTCAATGTGATGTTTGGTGGAAATGGCGTGTTGTGCAAGGGCACAAGAGGGTTTGGAAAGTCTAATGTCGCTTTTATGTGAAGTTATACGCCCTAGAAGTGAACGACTGGTTTGGCCAATGTAGCAGGAATTGCATTCAGAACAGGGGATTTGATAGACAACATTAGTGTGCTCTAACGAGCTTAGTGGAGTTTTGGGCTTGGAGAATAACTTTCCAATAGTTTTAGTGTTTTTTAGGGATATTTTGACGGGTAAGTTTTTGAATAGTTTAGTAAGCTTGTTCGTAACTTGTGGGAAATATGATAACAGCATACCGTTTTTGGACATGCGAATCATACGCACACATAGCAACATATTGGGCACTACGTGGTACAGGAAAGAAATGGCGAGTAACCGGTTCTTAAACTACCACTCTACACACCCGATGAGATACAAACTTAACCTTGTACAACCTCTTAGCTTTAGAGTACACACGTTGACCCATACGCGGTACAAGAGGGAATCTTTGGATTTACTCAAATCCATCCTCATTGATAACTCTTACCCCATATCCATCATCAACAGATATCTTTTCTCTAAAAGCTACGGTCATTCTATTTCTGAAGCACCTAACGGTGCAATACTAGCCTCCATATCCAATAGCTTACAGACTGACAATTCCCCGCTAACCCCGAAACCAGCCACAAAATATGCTTCTCTTCCATATTTCCCACAAGTTACGAACAAGCTTACTAAACTATTCAAAAACTTACCCGTCAAAATATCCCTAAAAAACACTAAAACTATTGGAAAGTTATTCTCCAAGCCCAAAACTCCACTAAGCTCGTTAGAGCACACTAATGTTGTCTATCAAATCCCCTGTTCTGAATGCAATTCCTGCTACATTGGCCAAACCAGTCGTTCACTTCTAGGGCGTATAACTTCACATAAAAGCGACATTAGACTTTCCAAACCCTCTTGTGCCCTTGCACAACACGCCATTTCCACCAAACATCACATTGACTTCTCAAATACTAAAATACTGGCCAAACAAAATAACCATCAAAAACGCTCCTTTATTGAAATGTGTGAGATCCTAAAAAACCCATCTGCAATAAACAAAAGAACCGACATTGACAATTTGAGCCAGGTTTACCACTCTCTCATCTTACGAAATAAATAATACCAATATTCATAATTTAAAATAGCCGGATTTTCCATTCAAAACAATAACATAATCATCCCAAAGCTCTAAGTTTCATTAAAACATAAATTACAAAAAAAAAAAAAAAAAAAAAAAATCATATCAAATTTTTCCGTTACAAATCCACCCGTCCAACTATTCTTTCAATGACCCCCGTAGAAGTTCATAATTGTCTCAAACCTTGGAATTTGTTGAAAACATATGGCCCTTGAAAAACATTTTCGGTATCGCGCCACGTCGTTTTGCGTAGATTGCAATAAATCAGTGTTTTGTTTGTCTTCATTGGAGAACCATCTCTAAATGAAGCCAAATGTACGTTTGAAGTTTTTGTAAATCTTCGTTTCTGCGAATGTTATTTTTTGCATATTTCTGTTTAATTTTTTTTAAGTTAGTTCTAAATTTATGAGTAAACTTAAGTACATATACGATAACATCTTTAATACTACATATTGAGTTGTAAGTAATTAATTATTAGATCTGTATTTCTTATAAACTCTATGTCATCTTTGTATTTTAGAGAACTGATGAAGCTTTAGAAATATAAAGCGAAACGTCTTCGATAAACTTATGAAGTAGTTGACTTCTGTTTTTTATTTTGCCAACCTGACTGACCGAATAAACCTCTGAATTCACTAGTTGAATACTTTATTAATATATATATATATATATATATATATATATATATATATATATATATATATATATATAAAGAACGGATTATTTCTTATTATCTCGTTGAATGCATTCATCAACTTCATCATGTAGGCATTGTTAATTTTTTTACTTTTGTATCAGTCTACGACTTTTTGGCAACCGCTACTTTTTTTGCTGCTTCGCCACGACTGGAGCTTTATTTTTAAATTAAACTTCTTACAGACATTGCATGTGTCAATTTGTGACCTACCAAAATGTAGGTTACAGTTTTCATGAAAAAAATTATTGTAGTAACTGTATTTAGTAAATAATTCGTGCAATATTTTTATATTGAGTTTTGCATCTAAGTACTTAAATTTCTTACCAGTGTAATGAGACTGGTAATGTAGTTATGTGGCTACAGATGTTTCCTAGTTCCAGCACCAATAATGTTACCTTTTATATTTTCTTTTTTTTAATGTTACCTTTTTTTTCAATAAGTGGATACTTAAAAAAGCACATTCGCATATCTTTTTCTTTACTCTGATTAATATTAACAAAGAGCTTGTAACTTTTTGTCCTCTCTTTATCACCTTTATTACGTTTTCTTTTTCTAGACACCTCCATTACTTCAATTAATCTTTGTAGATATATATCTTTTTCTTTTTTGTTGTTATAACGTAAAAGTTACCAAAAATATTGTTTCTCTAATCTTCGTTCACTTTTTCAAAACATTTGGGTAGACACCTAAAAAATGTATTGTACAAACTTAAAAACATTATATTTTTATTGTCTTACTTGCAATAAGATTCTATTTGCTTAGATTCTGTGGCTTTATTTGTGTAGCTGATATATATTTGATCTTTAACTCTGCAGTTTCTAATAACATAACGCTGATATTCATCATATTTCCTAATTCCCTTGCGCCTTGTAGTAGCAGGCTCTCCATCCTTAGCGTTTTCAGCACTGGGGGTTGGTTTTTCGTTGTTTATAATATTAAAATATTAACGTTTTCTTTCAATATACAAACAACTTTATGTAAGCAGCAATAAAAACAAACAATTGAAACACTGAATTTTATAGGTTATGGTAACCGTTGATATGCAAAATGACAACTGAAAATTCAGTGCAGAAATAACCTTAGTCCGAAGTAGGCTGATTTCGGAAATATATAAATATTTTAAATCGATATAAAATCAACTATGCTTACGGGACTTAGGTGGTGTTATAAACTCAGTTCGCCAAAATGTGACCTAGGTTATTTTTGAAATAACCTGGTAATGATTCAACTAACTGGTTTATTGACAGAACTCTGAATGACTCAAACATAAGATAAAGTATTTAAAGTATAAGTGTTTTCTTTATTTAGAATATATTTATTATATGAAAGTTATATTGTTCATAACAAATTCCAGAAATTTAGTCACTCAAAAGTTGCAACTGTAACTGTGCCGTCCGACGAAGGTTAATTAATTAAATGAATTTATTAGTTTAACTTTCAAAGAAGTACTTTCCATGACAAGAAATATATCTTAGGTAAAAAATGAAAACCAAGCATTAAATATTACTTGTTATTTAATAACAACCCTTGAGATAATGAACCAAAAGATATCTTTCAAGCAAACTGTGTCATTTTTTACACAGGCATTCAAGCACCAACTTTATGTCGCCAACGAACCTCTTTTCTAAAAAGCAAGGGCCTTTTTATAGTAGGGATGTGAAATTAAGCTTTTGTGTAAAAATTTGTATTCAGTATTTTATATACGTATAAAGGAGAATTGTATGGGCTACACGGCCCGTTCGTATAATGAATGCCCTTAAGAGGATAACTGTACCTTTATATATTAATAATCTGTTTAAGATTAGTAAATAGCATTTTTAAAAGGCCTTAATTTAACGTAAATTAACATTTTTTAAAATTTAACAAAAATTGGCTATTATGCGTAAATGTAGAAGCCGTCGAGGCCTAGCAACGTTCTATATAACTTCTAACATTTTCTTTGTGATGTCTAAGTACACCAGTAGCAAATAACTTATTCAAAGAATTTATATCAAACTAATATATTCTTTTCTCACATCTGACTTAAATTTTATATATTATGGGTCGGTCATTCTGAAAGAAACCTTTTTTGTTGCTTATTCGATAACGTTCACTAAATGCACTAAAAAATGTCTAAAATTTGTATACAAATTGTATTTTAAAATGGGCTAAATAAATAATTAAATAATTTGCAAATATGCATTTATAATTTAGATATATGCATTTTTTTATGTAAACATACAGAACCCACATCAACGGTTATTATTGGGGGGGCATACACAATAGTACAGTTTGATAAATTAAAGTTTATTATAAATGTTTATGTCTTTTAGATACTGCAACAAATCCGAGATATTTGTTGTAAGCGCACTTCTCAGGTTTCCACTTATTTCTCGGCATGTTCTCTGAGGTTGGAACTTCGGACAGTTGACTATCAGATGATTCACGGCGAGTTGAGTCGAGCAGTAGGTACAAATCGGAGCTGGTTCTTTATTTAGAAGGTGTTGGTGTGTTAGCATTGTGTGACTGATTCGAAGATGATTTACGATTAATTGATCTCTTCTTTTTCCTTGTTGTGGTGTGCTGGTGTACTAGCGTCTAGAGCATGACCCACTATTCTGTGCAGACATGCACAGTTCATTTGTATCCATTTCTGAAGGTATCATTGAGGTTTATGTGTGTTGTTGGTTGCGAAATTTTTTTTATAAATTAATAATATAATTACTTCAATTCTTCTTCTTCTTCTTCAGGTGCCATCTCCGCTACGGAGGTTGGCAATCATCATAGCTATCTTAATTTTTGAGGCAGTAGCTCTAAATAGTTGTTTTGAGCTGCATCCAAACCATTCTCTCAGGTTCTTCAGCCATGAAATTCGTCTTCTTCCGATGCTTCTTCTGCCATCTATTTTTCCTTGCATTATGAGTCGCAGGATGCCATACTTATCGCCCCGCATCACATGTCCGAGATACTGTAGCTTTCTTTCTTTAATTGTAAGTTCAATTTCCTTCTCTTTGCCTATTCTTCTCAGTATTTCATTGTTTGTAACTCTATCTACCCAGGAAACCCTATTAATTCTTCTATAGGTCCACATTTCAAAGGCGTTAAGTCGTCTCATGGTATCTAGATTTAACGTCCATGATTCCACTCCATAATATAGTACACTGTATACGTAACATTTTGTTAGGCGTACTTTAAGAGCTAATGTTAGATCTTTGCCACATATGACCTTTTTCATTTTTATAAAATTAGAACGTGCTTTTTCGATTCTGACTTTGATTTCTGCCGTGTAGTCATTATTTTCTGTTATAAGTGTTCCTAGGTAAGTGTACTTTTTTACTCTTTCGATCTGCTGGCCCTCTACTATCAAGATTTCGTTAGTCTTCATCAATTACTTCAATCCATCTCTTTAACCCGTTTGATAAATTTAATCTTTAAATTATAAGAATAACTCTAAAATAAATAGTAAATAATAGCAAATCAAAATTAAAGGTTTTTTAAAATTGTTTTAAAAAGTATTTTAAAAAAACTTTTTGCGCATTTTTTCCAATAAAAATATATTTTATATACAGGATGTTGACTGATGTTATATATCAATTACTATGATACCAACTTTAATATTCTAAATGAAACATTTGTTATATTATAAAATTTTTGGATTCTGTACAAAATTCCCACAACTTTGATATATTGCATGTTATAGTTTTAATTAACTTATTTTAGGATACAGGGTGGTTAATGAATAGATCACTCTCTGCATGTCTCTTTATGCCTTTAAAAGGTTCTATATCTAATTTCAATAAAGACGAGTGAGTTCAGTTTCGTATCTCAACTTGTTTGATAAATCTATAATATCTGCTCATTTTATTACCTTAATCTTACTGATTTTTAAGTAGTCAAAAAATATATAAACTACAAATATTTAAAAATGTTTCGTTGTAAACGAAAGGTAATATATTAATATTATTTAAAAAAGAACTTTATTGAAATTTCAACTTCTAATTCAGTAATCGAAATACAATTAAATAAAAATTATTTTGTTTGGTTAAATTGCAATATAAAAAAAATCTTTTAACAATTTCATTTTATTTGTCTCATACATATTGACAATTTAGATATACATTATAAATTTTAAAATAAAGGACTATAAAATGATATTTTCAATATGTTTTACATTGTACAGTAACAAATCGATACTTTAAATCCATATGCTTCACTCTCTTGTTATTTCTCTGATTTTTCACAAGTGCTAAACACCCTTGGTTATCTTTAAAAATCTTAATTTGTTTCACTTTAATATTTAAATAAGTAATAATTTTCTCACAAATAAATTTTCTGTTACACAAGCACATAAAGCTACTAGTTCAGCTACAGTTGTTGATAAAGTTATATAGTTTTCTTTTCTTGTTACCCATGATACTACATTTCCAAATAACTTTATTACATAACCAGTAACTGATTTTCGATCAATTCGATCACTTCCCGAATCAGAATCTACAAAACTTACCGTTGGCTCTTCATTTTCCCTACAATATTCCAAACCCACATTCTCAGACCCCTTTAAATATCTCAATACTCTTTTTAAATGAATCCATGTTTCATCTGATGCCTTGTCTTGGTATCTAGAGAAATAATTAAGAGAGAAACATGTCAGGTCGACTACCTAACATAAGATACAGTAAGCAACCTATTAATTGTCTCACAGGTTTTTTTTGAATTATTATTATTACTGCATGTCAAATTCAATTTTGGATCTATCGGTATAGAAGTAGGACTGCAAGAATCTATACCAAACTCTCTTAAGATCTGTTTAATATATCTTGTCTGACTAATATGTAAAATACCTTTGTCTCTATCATAGTTTATTTTTAAACCAAGAAAATATTCAAGTTTACCCTTATCCTTCAATTCAAACTTTTTCATTAACTGCTTTACAATAGAGTTTATAAAATTATTATTAGGACCACAAACTATTATATCACCTACATAAATTAAAAGATATGTTGCAAAATTATCATTACTTGTAATATATAAACAAAAATCATTCTTGGACCTTATAAATCCAATTTCAAGTAAATAAGTGTTAATTTTTATGTTCCAACATATTGATGATTGTTTTAACCCACACAATGCTTTATTCAACCTATATACTTCATTTTTACATTCTACTCCCTCTGGAGAATATATAGACTTCTTCTTCTTCTTCCAAAATTCTATTTAAGAATGCTGACTTAACATCTAGTTGTCGGAAATAAAATGAAAATTGATTTCCAATAGCCAAGATCGTTCTAATAGTGGTCATTTTCGCTACTGGAGAATAAATTTCTTCATAATATGTTTCCTTCTCTTGTGCACATCCTCGAACTACTAATCGAGCCTTATATTTATCACATTTACTCGACTATGTCCCAGGTACCATTTTTATTTATCGAATCAATCTCCCTTTCCATTGCCTTAACCCAGCAATGAAGCACCCAGACTGTGGCACATCTTCAACCAAATTCAAAGCACATAGTGGCACATAGAGCCAAAAGGCTCATAATCTTCTAACCATTTTGGTGGCTTTATATTTTTATTTCCTCTACCTTCTGAGTGACTTCTGCTCTGTTCTTCATATATTACTTCTTTATTAATACTAACTTGATCTATTTCATTTCTGCGATTTATTCCCTGTTTTGCAATGTTGTCTACCCTATTATGTTCTTATTATATTATTATATTATTTTATTTTACCTTCATCATGTTTGCTCCTAACTTCTCCTCCAAACCTCATATATTCCTTAAATGTACTGAAAACCTTACTTTTATTTTTAATTAAAAAAAACATAGTAAAATTTGAAAAACCATCTATAAAAGTGACAAAATACTTACAACCATCAGTTGTTTGTGGACTGATTGGCCTGCACATGTCAGAATATATTATTTTTAAAATTCTATTACTTTTTGTCCTGGTTGAAAAAGGTAACCTTGAAAACTTTCCCTGTATACATAGTTCACAAAAAATCACTCCGCCAATATGTATGTTTTTGCTTACTCCATCAACTAAATTCTTTTTAATTAATTTTTCTAGTGATTTAAAATTTAAATGTGAAAACCTTTAAATTATTTAGATACCTTTAATTTATTAGATGTGAAAGCCATCTAATAAATTCTTTATTTTGTTCCTTTTGGACAGAGTAACATTTTTGTGAACTACTTCAAAATTGATTTTGTATAAACCATCTCTTTTACCTAATCCTATTAAACAACCATTTGCGAACATATCAATCATGTAATAAACCTTTTAATACGAAAAAATGAAAAAAAAATGGAAAAAAAAGAGATAAAAAAAAACAAATAAATAAAAAAAAAATAGGCTAAACCAAATTAATATAAAAAAAGACCAAAACAAAATAAAAAATATATATACATATTATATACAATATCAAAAAAGTAATACAAGGAAATTAAAAAATCAAATAAAAAAAATATAAAAAATAAAAAAAAATAAAAAAAAAATCACAAACAAACAAAAAAAGAAAAATCAAAACAACTCAATTATTTAATAATTTATTTTTAACTTACATTTAGTACTAACTCGAACTCTGATTGTTGTTCTGTGAATACAAATTACAAAACAGTCTGGTCAATTGGCTATGCCAAGGCCAATAAAAAAAAACCATTCTTAATTAATTTTACAACACCATTTTCAAAAATTACAGTAATCTTAGACATTTCCAATCATTTTACAGAAAGTAAATTTTTTCGTAACTGTGGTACATAAAAAGCATTTTCAATTTTACATTCTACTTGTCGACCACATACATTGCTAAAAATATTAATATTTCCAACACCTACTGCTTAGTTACCATTTTTTGCTAATGCTATATCTATAGGTTTACCCAAAATTACCAAATCCGTTAATATACTTTTATCATTTAGTAAGTTATCAGTATATCCTGAATCAATTACAAATTCTAAGTTATTCACTGTTTCACTATTAACTACATTTTTACCTAACTCAGTTATAAAACATACCTTAGACACTTCATCAGTTATATTATCAATCTCATGTGACCTATCCTGCTGTTGCTTGAAGTTGCTTCTATGCATTTCTCTGTTGTGTTGTAAGTTTCTCGTACCTCTGTAACTGTTACCTCTATTTGACCCATTTCCTCTAAGATCATCCTGAAAACCTCTTTGACTCTGAAAATTTGATCTGAAATTGTTACCTTTATTTGATCCATTTCCTCTAAAATCATCCTGTATATCTCTTTGACTCTGAAAATTTGTAAATCTGCCAGACCCTCTTGGATAACTTGTGGATACTCCTGCTCTACATTCTCTTTTATAATGGCCTCTTTTTCCACATCTATAACAAGATGTGTCAACATTGAAAGCAACTTGTTCAGCACCAACTACTCGACTTGCTCTTGCACCCAGGCACCTCTTTTCTTCTTCACTCAATAACCTTTTCTTTACCACTTCATAAGATAGTACACCAGACAGTAAATTTTCGATAACTGTTACCACTGTTTCATAGTATTTTGGCAAAGTTAACAGCAAATTACATATTATATCTTGATCTTCAATTTTTACCCCAGTGGCTCTTAAATGTCTCAGGATTTCCTTAATTTCACCAATAAATCGTACCAATGACTCACCCTCTTTCAATTTCATGGACAACTTTCTTTTTAGGAACAGTTGTCCTGGTTGCCCCTTTTTCTCATATTTTGCTTCTAAACTTTTCTACGTATGGTACGCGTGTTCTTTGTCCCGCAATATCTCTAATTGTGCATCGGAAACACGTTGAACAATTATTGATTTGGCTTTATTGTTCATTTTTTGGAATTTTTTCATCTCGTTCTCGCTTAAACATGTTGTGATTGTTTCGCCTTTTACACACTCTAATACTTCATTTTCTGCCAATATTATTTCCATCCGAAACTTCCACGATAAGAAATTCTCACCTTTTAGGGCCTCAAACGGGTTAAATAGATGGATTGAAATATTAAAATTATATAATTTATAAAAAAATGTTCGCAACCAACAATACACATAAACCTCGGCACATTCGGAAATGGATACAAATGAACTGCGCAAGTTTATTTGTATTTCTGATTTTCATTTCTGATGAATTTTAATGCTAATTGATCAACTTCCTCATTGCCTTTAATGCCAATGTGTGAAGGAATCCAGATAAATGGATATTTATTATAAATCCACATATATGGTGTAGTGCATTAAGTTCATTTCTTATATTTTGTGCAATAGGATGGCTAGGGTAAAGTTGATTAATTCCATGAATTGCGCTAAAAGTAAAGTTCGTGTAACCTTCTGGCTAAGGTCTAGTGTTAGGGTTTTCAGGTCGCGCAAGCACCCCTAACATGACTTAACGACTACTTTCGTAGCCGGGACCGACGGTTTAACGTATCCTCCGAAGCACGGTGGCAGCTCACTTAAATTAGAAATTTTTAAGTTTTTGTCGGTGCCGGGATTTGAACCCGGGCCCTCCAGCTTGTTAAGCCAGTAACATAGCCACTAAGCTACGGCTGCCACCGTGAATTGCGCTGAGTGAATCTGTGATGATTAAAATATTATTTTCACTCGTTGAAGAGGAGTTTTTGATAGCTTCTAATATCGCTCTGGTTTCCCCAGTGTAAATTCTGCAGTGCTGTGGAATTCTAATGGCATATTTGTAATTTTTATTTGTGAAGGCTGCGGCATGGCCATTTTCAGTTTTTGATGCATCTGTGTATATTATGTGGTGATATGGATACTTCTCCATAATTTTATTGAATTCATTAATGATAATGTTAGGATTTGTGGTGTTTTTTGGGTATTATGTTAAAGTTAAATCAGTGATAGGTAACGGAGTAAGCCATGGAAGGAAGTCTAATTTTGTGGTTAAGAATAATTTGAATTCATTGAAATTGAATCCTTTTTGATTGATTCTTTCCCTAAAGGATTTGTCTTTATATTGTTTGTTTCTATACAAATTTGATGTAGGTGCGTTAATAATCTCAGAATATAATATTAAAAAGTTCCCAGTTTGCTGATTTTATTTTTCATCTGTAGAAGGTTGCCACATTTATCGATTTTTTGGCTACCCCACTCTGGGTGATGGCAGTTAAAATCGCATAGAATTACTTTGGGGTGAGATAATTTTTCTATAAGGCTTTATAGAAGAATGCTGAGAATATCATGGACAGCAAGGATCACGAACAAGAAAGTTCTAGGAAAAATGAAGAAGGAATCAGAGATTGTGTGTACGATCAAACGCCTAAAATTGCAATATCTAGGACACGTTATGAGAAATCAGCACCGTTACTCCCTGCTACAGTCTATATTGCAAGGTAAAGTCAAAGGTAAGCGAGGACCCGGTAGAAGGAGAATATCATGGCTGCGGAATTTATGAACATGGTTTAAGAAAACCTCAACGGAGCTGTTTCGAGCCGCAGCGAGCAAGGTTATAATTGCCAATATGATTTCCAACATCCGAAACAGATAGGAACCAGATGAAGAAGAATTTTTCTATGAGTACTGTTAGTTTATTTATGTCGTCTTAGTTAAGATGCGGTAAGTATATATTGCAAACATTGATGTTTTTACTGTAGGTAATTGAAACAACCACAGCTTCCAGGTTTATAGTAACTGGAATGATTTTTGCTTCAGTGTCATTTCGAATGAAAGTAGCTACTCCATCACCAGCATGCATTCCATTTCTGCTTTTCAGAAATGGCACATTAACAAGTGTTAGAATTGTTTTTAAAGTGAGATTCTTCCAGACAAATTAAAATGGGGGAAAAACCGTTTACAAGAAGCTTTAATTGCTCAAGATGGGTGTAGAATCCGTTTAGATTCCATTGAATTAAAAATGTATTAGATATTATTTATCCTGACTAATTCTGTCATTGTCATATTCATCTGTAGATGAACAATAATTTGAGGATAATTTTTTCTTAATAGTTGTAATTGTTTTTTTTTAAGAGAGAATTTGAATAGTTGCGTAAATAAAAGTGAGAATGTCAATAATTTCGGATATTTCATTGGTGTATTATTTTGCTGAAAGTTCAGGGTTTTTAGAGGTAGTGGCATTTTCTAAAAATAGGCAGATTCCTGAATAACTTACATGAAAGGGCGGATTTTTTTGTTCCATTCAGTTTTTATTAGAATCAAGGACAGCAAATGTGTTTTCAGTCGACTTGGCTTTTTTTGGTTTAGATGTTTTGGGAACAGAGAAGACGTCTTGTGATGTGGGAATATCAGAAACATCTGGAAAATTTGATAATTGACTTTTGGCCTTATCTTTATTTAAAGGTGGGTTCTCGTTGCTAGTTATAGATAGGGTAGGAGCTGGAGGGTTATAGGGAAGGTTTACTCCAGAAAGAGTTTTATTGGTGGTTTCAGGTAGCTGTATATTGGTTTGGTTATTTGAATTAGGATTTTTAGGTACTTCTAAACTTAGGGATAATGAACATAGGGTTTCAATGGAATAATTCAAATGTAGTCCTAAAAGAAACGAATAGTAAAAAAAGAAAAATCAAAGAAGCGGCTCTAATTATGCTAAATGAGGCCAATTGTGTCGCAAATTCCTCGGCAGAATATAGTAAGATCTGGTTACCAATATTGAAAGGGGAAGTTATTAATAAGAAAATACCAGTGTTAGTAAGTCAGTAACATATACAGAATACATCATTTATTTTTTTTATATAACGAAACATATAAAATCAGAATTTTGGTGTTTATTGAAGGTAAACTAAATGCACGAACAAATACTTACCATGTCGGGATAGTATTATGAGGTTTTTTTTTCTGGTTTTTTCCTCATAATTTACTATGGAATCAGTAACAGGAGAATTTTACTGTCATTATGTCATGTGTTTGTCTTTTTAAAGATGAATTACATGCCATGATTTTTTTTCTGATGGATATTCTTAAGTTAAAGTTGATTTCATGTAATCGAATGAACTATCTTATAAGTAAAGTCGTCACAGGAGCGCAACTCAACAATATTGGCAATATCATTTTTAAGTCATCTACTTTAAAATGCATATTGTATGTCTGAATTGTCAATATAAATGAGTCAGATAAAATTAAATTATTAGAAGAATTTTTCACTATGTAACAAAAAATAAAATTTGTTTAATTTACTGTTTGTATTTTGAGAACGATTTCCGAAGTGGAAATTGAAACGTCAATAAACGTATTTATATCTTTAATTGTGGCTTATCCGCAGTTAAATAATAATTTATTTTAGTAGTTGGAAAAATTTCTAGAAGAGATTAAAAGATAATATAGAGGATTGAATGATATTCTCAGATCAAACATTCATTTTAACAGGAGGTTGATTGCAACAATTGTTTTATCAATTTTGGAATTTGTAAATGCCAAGCTGTTATAGGATGTATTGATTAAGCTATTATCGCTTTTTTCTACACATCGCTTTATAGTGGTTAGATTGAAACAAGACATCATATTGTTCGCTCTAAATATAAAATATATTTATGTTCCCAAATCTTATTTTAAATTAATAAATTTTAAAGTCACGTTTAAAACAGTGAATATTTTTTATATATTACGAGAAAATCTAATATAGAAAAAACAGATGTTTACAATTAAAGGATAAAAGCACGACCAACAGGCAAAAGCAATATAAAACCTCTATTTAATTTATATTTGATTTATATTTATAGCTGTTTGTTATATTTATAGCCTTTTTCAAAGTGAAGTTGATCAAATAAAATCGCAGAATAAATTATATATCGATATATTAATTAAAAAAACTCAAAGCAATCTGTTGCAGTTGTACATATTAATCCCACTGTTTGGGCAAAGTGCAAATATTTTATTGTATAATCTATTATATAAATAAATAACCGTAAGGTAAATAAAAAATAAATTAAAAATCTATAAAACACAGTTTTTATAACAGTTTTAATCAAATTAAACGTGCACTGTGAACTTCACAATAAACAAAAAAATAAAAAAAAGTGCAGGCAATCAACTGAGTCATATCTGGTAGAAATATAACAATGTACGTTTCAGTGAAGTGTGGAACAGCAGTGTTATGTAAATGTAATATACGAAGGTGGTAATTTTTTATTTTTAGTGAATTTCTGTTGTAAAACATAAGTATAGGTGTAACTCAAGTTATCAACATCTTTTTTGTGGTTTAATGAATTAGAACAATTATTGATGTAACATATTTCTAAGATTTTTCGATGAGCTTCTTTTTTAGCTCTATCTACAATTATAGCCTCATTATATAAGACCCGACGGTCATTGTCGTTGACATGGATACTCAAACTTGTTGCTGGGGGTTTATGTTTACAATCACTTTTGTGAAGGGCTAGGCTCTTGCTAAGTCGTTGACTTATGTGGCCTATGCATATTTTGCCACATTCACAGGGTATACCGTAGATTACGTTGCAGTTCTTCTCTAGTGGAACGGGATCTTTTAATTTAGAGTAGAACAAATTGAGTTTTTTGCTATTATAATTGAGAGATTGCGTTAAACCTTTAATGTAAGGTAATGATCCATACTTCACCTGTACGGCGCCATCAGATGTCGACCGATCATGAACAGATATATCGCCACTTGCACTGCGTTCTGTGTGTGAATACAAAAGTATATTAAGCAAATTTTTAGGATAATAATTGCATAATAATGTGTCAAACAACAGTTTTAAATTATATTCAGTAAAAGTAGGATGCGAGATTTTTAATATTCTATTTTTCATTGCTAGAACGGTGTTAACTTTCTTAATTAAGATTAAGACAGGTGCAGTATCGATAAGTGACAGTCGGTACGACACATGACTTAATTAACAATTGTCTTGTCAAAAAAATGCCGGCCACATGGATATATTAAAATAGAATAAATTTAAATATTTAATTTAAGCTTTGGTTGCCATCCTCCTCTGGTTGGGAGATGCGTTTGGTTTGAGTTTAAAAACAATGTGTAGTTCAACATCTAGAATATTTTACACTAAGAAATCGTGTCAACGTTAAGGTAATATTAGAAATAACATCTTTAATTATGATGATTGTAAAGAATATTTTTCCATTACAGCAAGTTCTGATGAAGCCCAAAATTATGTGTTGGAAACAATATCCAACACCTATGCAAAATTGTTGGGACGCTTTGTAGGTTCGGGTGTGTTCGGTCGGAAGTGACAGTATTTTTCCTTGCCCCCACCAGCAAGTGACAAGTGACATTCTGCACCAGTGCATTTCATTACGCATAACGCCATTTTTAGTTGTAGTTTTATAAAAAGTAAAAAACATACGTTAGCTCTGGCTTGTTGCCATCTAATTATTATTATTATTGAAATAGTAAATAGTATATTAGCTCTGGCTTATAGCCATCTAATTATCATAAGTGAATGGTGAATAGTCTAAATTAAATAAAGGTGTAACTACAGTAAGTTTCGTGAGTCTTATTTCAATTAATTAAGTATTCAGTCCGCTAACCATCGAGGCTTTAGTTGTGCGTCTCGTTCATAATTTTGGTCCATCGACACAGATGTGGAATCCAGAATTTTGGGAGCCCGAAACTGAAGGTAAATTCTCATATTTCCTCAAACATTACAAAAGGAGCCCGCCAAATTTAGCGTCCAAGCTGAAGTTTGCTGCCAGGCTGCCAGATCTAATGTCAATAAATCGAACACGGAACGAAACCGTAAGTAAGACTGTTCTCTTTATGACAATCATCGAGCCAAGGAACGCCGAGACACCAACTTGGATTTCTGTGCTCTGTGTTCGCGTTGACATTCACCGTCAAAACGTCATTACGTCAAAAATTAACAATTTATTGGACATAACCCTATTAAGTAACAAATATTTACTTTGATTTCTGTTCTTAAAAACATAAGTATAGGTATTTGGTCTTATTTTTGTATGTATTGTCTTGTGTGTTATGTTTAATTAATATTTTAAAGGTAATTGTTTACTTTAACGACCGTTTTTCTTTTTTTTTATCAGTGTTTCAAACTCTCATAGATACATTTTTATATTAAAAATACTTTGTCACTTAACTTAACAAAGCCTTTAAATATGTCTAAAAAGGATTTGGAAAAACTGATAACAAGGAAAAGGCAAGCGGTAAGCACTATAAGTCGGGTAAAAAGATTTATTAGTGAACATAAAGATGATCCAGAAAGTTCAAAAAAGGATGATCTATTTTCTATTAGAAAAGACATGTTATGTGAATCATTTAAAACTATAACTGATTTAAATACAGAAATTGCTCATTTAGATGAAAATTTTGATGATGATATTGATGACATAGAAGCTGAATATGTAGATCTATTGGCAACCATCCAAGGAGTTACATCCATGAAAAACAATAAAATCACAGTGCCTTTAGTTCATAATATGCCACAGCATCATGCAACCAGTACCACTAAATTACCTTCAATTGAAATTCCCACATTTGATGGGAAAGATTTAACTAAATATAAATCATTTATAGATATATTTACAGCAGTTATAGACAAAAATATAAATTTAAAAAGCGTAGAAAAATTATTTTATCTAAAAAATTATTTAACACATGAAGCCCTCAGATTAATAAATAATCTGCCATTAGTGAATGATTCATACAATGAAGCTTTACAAATTTTAAATAACAGATACAATAATGAAACTATGATTATTAATTCACATATTTACCAAGTTCTTGATATACCTGCCATGCAAAAAGGAACTGTTAGTTCATTACGAGAATTTATAAGTAAGGTCAAACAACAAATTGGTGCCTTAAAAAATCTTAATCAACCAGTAGATAGCTGGGATATGCTTTTAGTCTGTATACTGTCTAGAAAAATAGATCAGTTTACGAATAGGTCATATCAAATTGATAGAGATAGTTCAAGTTTACCATCATTAAATGGATTTCTAAAATATCTTGAAAATAGGGCAATGGCTCTTGAAGCCACTAATAGTACATCTGAAACAAAGTTGAAGGAAAATAAACAACTTACACACTTAGTAACCAAATCACAAAGTAATGTTAAATGTCAATACTGTTCCATCAATGGACATAAACTTTATAGTTGCAAAAAATTTAAAGATCTTTCAGTCAATGAAAGAATTTTCTTTGTTGATAGAAACAAACTATGTAAACTATGTTTAAACAGCCATACTGATAAATGTAGGTTAAATTTAAAATGCCAAACCTGTCACAAAGGACACAATTCATTACTGCACTTAGAAAAAGTGGCAGTAAGTTCTAATATTGCTCAATCTAATCAAGATGCAAGCACTTCATGGCAAAACGATGCTGTAGTAAATTTTAATTCGATTTATAAAAATCGAGCAAATACAATCTTAGCTACTGTAAAGGTAAAGGTTAGAACAGCATCAGGTCACAACTTGATTGTCAGAGGTTTGGTCGATACAGGCTCACAGGTTTCTTTGGTAACAAATAGTTTAGTAAAAAGGTTAAACCTAAAGACATACAATAATTATTTAGATATTGTAGGGATTTCACAAAATAGCACAAGAATCCAAAAGGCAGTTGATTTGAATATAGAATCATGTATATATGACTTCAGTACAAATATAAAATGTTCTGTAGTGGATATAATAACAAGGAATCTACCCAGGTTTAGTTTTAATACATCTAAAATACCAGAATTTGTTCAACTGTCTGATGACACTTTTAATCAAAGAGGTGAAATCAGTCTACTACTAGGAGCTGATGTTGTGTTTAAAATATTGCTATCAGAAAAAATAAACTGCCAAGAACTAATACTTCAAAATACTCTTTTAGGTTTTATTGTTAGTGGATCTGTATCAACCAACCAGTTCTCAAATTTAAATATTGTATGCATGCATACAACTTATAGTGATTTAGACACTGCCATCTCTCAATTTTGGGAAATGGAAAAGGTTCCTGAAGTATTCTTAGAATTTACAAGTATTCAGGAAGCTTGTGAGGCTAGTTTTCAAAATTCAATAAAAATAATCGAAAATAAATATCAAGTTAATCTGCCTCTAAAACAAGAAAATATTAATTTAGGTAACTCTTTTGCTGTAGCTCTTAAGAGATTTGAAAACTTAGAGAAAAGGTTTGTTCTAAATCCGACTCTATACCTTGATTATAAAAAATTCATAGATGAATATATTCAACTTGGTCATGCTAAAATTGTTCATTATGATCCAAAAATTTTAAATAACGGTGAGGTTTATTTTATGGCTCACCATCCAGTAATTAAGAGAGGATAAGAAGACTACAAAATTAAGAATAGTTTTTGACGGTAGTATGAAATCTAAGAGCAAAAAGTGCTTAAATGATTTTCTATATAATGGTGCTGTTGTACAAAATGAACTATTTGATATATTAATCCTATTTAGAATTTATAAATATATTATATCTACTGATATTAAACAAATGTTTAGAATGATACTTATTCACCCTGAAGACAAAAGATATTTAAATATATTATGGAGAGAACCACATAGTGAGCTAAAGTGTATCCAGTTGCAAACAGTAACATATGGGTTACGAAGCTCATCGTTTCTAGCTACTAGATGTTTAGTCGAACTAGCCAATACAGAAGGACAAAATTTTCCTTTGGCAGCTAAAGCATTAATAAATAATACCTATGTAGATGACATCCTAGCAGGAAGTGATACTATTGAAGAAGCAAAGAAACTCAAAAATAAACTAATTTCTCTTTTGTAACTAAGGTCATTTTCCTTGCACAAGTGGTGTTCAAACGATCCAAGAATAATAAGTGATATCCCCAAAGAAAATCAACATTTTGATGAAATTGACATAAATAAAATCAACTTTGTTGTAAAAACATTAGGTTTATCATATGATACCATTACTGATAATTTTAAAATGTCATCGCCAAAAATTAATATCAATGACTGTCTAACAAAAAGACAGGTATTAAGCTTTATATCAAAATTTTATGATCCTTTAGGATTAGCAGGTCCAGTGTTAGTCAAAGCAAAAGTTATAATGCAGACAATTTGGCTTCGTAAAATTAAATGGGATGAGGTACTGCCTAATGATTTGCAGGAAATTTGGAAAAATTTTATTACTGGTCTAATAAATATGCCAGTTTTAAAAATTCCAAGAAATTTAGCCTTTACTGATGCTGAAAGTATTGAACTTGTAGGGTACTGTGATTCATCAATGCAAGCATATGGAGCAGCACTTTATGCTCGAACTATTTGTCATGACACAGTTAATGTTAATTTAAGTTGCTCAAAGTCTAGAATCGTTCCAATAAATAAAAAGTTAACTATACCTAAACTAGAGCTAAATGGTGCCTTGTTGTTAACTAATTTAACTTTTAAAATTCATAATTTGTTAAAAGCAAATATTAAAAAGATTTTTCTTTATTGTGACTCAAATATAGTATTGGCTTGGTTAAAAACCGAACCTGTCAAATTAACTCCTTATGTAGCTAATCGTGTTTTAAAAATTCAAAACATATCCACAAACTTTAAATGGCTTTATATTAATAGCAAAGAAAACCCAGCAGACTGCCTTCCTAGAGGCTTGGAGCCTAATGATATTGAGTTGCATCCCTTATGGTTTACTGGTCCAAAAATGCTGTCGGACAAAAATTTTGCTCATAATGAGCTACCTGTTCAATTTCCTTATCCAATGCCTGAACAAAAAGTTAGTGTACATGTTATACAAACAAAGGAAAATACATTCTTTAAAAAATACTCCAATATAACTAAACTGCAAAGAATTACAGCATACATTCTACGATTTAAAATTAATTCTCTAAGTAAATTGAAAGGCACAGAAAAATTTTCTGGTAATTTAAATTTGCTAGAGTTAGATAATTCTTTAAAGGTAATTATAAAGTGTCAACAATATTACCATTTTTCTCAGGAAATTAAAGATCTTATATCAAATATAGTTTTAAAATCACCATTAAGTACGCTGTCTCCTTTTGTTGATGGTGATGGGCTTTTAAGAGTAGGTGGTAGATTACATAATTCTAACATCTTATATACTCAAAAGCATCCAATAATTTTGCCAAAGGCTAGTCATGTTACAGATCTCATAATAAGGCATGAACATTTGAAATTACTTCATGCTGGTCCCAGGCAAGTGCTAAGTTCATTAAATTTAAATTATTGGTTAATAAATGGAAACCGAAAAGTAAAAAAAATTACTAAAAAGTGTGTAATATGCTTCAAATTTAAAGCAAAATGTTCTGAACAATTAATGGGATCTCTACCAGAAACAAGAGTTTGTGCTGTTAGAGTATTTCAAAATGTGGGAATAGACTTTTGTGGCCCTTTTCTCGTCAAGCAATCAATAATAAGAAAATCAATAAGCACAAAAGCCTATATAGCTCTTTTTGTGTGCTTTTCTGTAAAAGCTATCCACATGGAACTATTATCAGACCTTACTACTGAAACTTTTTTAGCAGCATTTAAGCGCTTCATTTCTCGCCGTGGGAAGCCTTTGAACGTATATTGTGATAATGGATCCACGTTCAAGGGTGCTAACAATCAAATTAATAACTTTTATGATCAATTAGTAAAAATAGAAAATTTCGGTTTAAATGAAAAAATTAAATTTAGTTTTATTCCCAGTTACTCCCCAGTTTTTGGTGGTTTGTGGGAGGCTGGAGTAAAAAGTGCCAAATTCCACATAAAAAGAGTCATGGGCACAAATGAGCTCATATACGAGCAATTTAATACATTAATTGTACAAGTGGAAGGTATCTTGAATTCAAGACCACTTATGGCTATGTCACAAGATCCAACAAATCTGGAATATTTAACACCAGGACATTTTCTTATAGGAGCCCCCATAACCAGCTTTCCAGAACCTGATATTACTGAAGTTCCAAAAAATCGTATAAAATTTTGGAATTTCTGTACTCAAATGCAACAGCACTTTTGGAAAAAGTGGCATCAAGACTATTTAACACAGTTGCAAAATAGGCCCAAATGAAAAAATAAACTATCTAATTTAAAGGAAGATATGTTAGTCTTACTAAAAGAAGACAATATTCCATCATTTAAATGAGCACTTGCACGTATCACCAAGGTTATCCCTGGAAAGGATAAAATGGTTAGGGTTGTTGAAGTTAAAACCAAAAGTGGGACCTATGTAAGATCAGTCACAAAGGTGGCAGTGTTGCCATTCTATGAATAATTGTAAATAATGTAAATAAAATTAATTTAGTGTAAGTAGTAGTATAACTAGTATTTTAGATAGTAGCTATATTTGTAAGATTTCACATGAATTTAGTGTAAGAAGTATTATAACTAGTATTTTAGATAGTAGCTATATTTGTAAGATTTTACATGAAATGCTCTGGCCCCCAGCATGTTGGAAACAATATCCAACACCTATGCAAAATTGTTGGGACGCTTTGTAGGTTCGGGTGTGTTCGGTCGGAAGTGACAGTGTTTTTCCTTGCCCCCACCAGCAAGTGACAAGTGACATTCTGCACCAGTGCATTTCATTACGCATAACGCCATTTTTAGTTGTAGTTTTATAAAAAGTAAAAAACATACGTTAGCTCTGGCTTGTTGCCATCTTATTATTATTATTATTGAAATAGTAAATAGTATATTAGCTCTGGCTTATAGCCATGTAATTATCATAAGTGAATGGTGAATAGTCTAAATTAAATAAAGGTGTAACTACAGTAAGTTTCGTGAGTCTTATTTCAATTAATTAAATATACAGTCCGCTAACCATCGAGGCTTTAGTTGTGCGTCTCGTACATTATGTAACGAAAGCTTGACTTTTAATAAAAGACACTCACTTTAAAGCACCCGTTTTTAATTGCTTCCTTAGTAGTGGGTCGTTCCCGGTTACCTTCAACTGTCTATATATATATATATATATATATATATATATATATATATATATATATATATATATATATATATATATATATATTTATATATATAGAGAGAGAGAGAGAGAGAGAGAGAGAGAGAGAGAGCTTTTGAAACCATTGACAGAACAATAATTATTATATCATGATACAAGATCGCAAACAGAAAGCTCGATTTAAAGACCAAATGTCATCTAAAATGGATATTAATACATGGATTTCTCAAGGTAGGTATTAGGGCCCCTTTTATTTATTCTGTACATTAACGATATCGATATTTTTGTAATTTGTGAATTTATTAATATTTTTGCCGATGATACTTTAATCTATCGTAGTGATGAAAATTTTGATGTAGCTATTCAAAAAATGAACACTATTTTAGGTATGGTTAACATGTATGGTAATAGTATGGTTTTAGGTATGAACACTATTTTAGGTATATTTAAAAATGAATAAACTGAAGTGGAATGTGGAAAAAACAAAGGCAATGATTTTCACTACCAAACATAAGTATAGCTTGCTTAAATCTGACATCATAAATTTAAATATTAATAAAGAAAAAATTGAAATTGTCACAGCAGCTAAATATTGGGGATTCCAGCTTGACAATATTCTTAATTTTGATAGTCACTTCGAGTACGTTCATAAAAAAAATATCAAAAAAAAACCTTAACAAACTTAACATGCTACAAAAATTACAGAACCGTGGAATGAGAATAATTCTTAAAACAAATCGTCGTACCCCAATTGGGACGATGTTTAATACTCTAAATCGGTTCTCTGTTGAAAATAGACTGTTTTATTTCACCATGATTTTATTCTTCAAAATAGTAAATGGCTTATCACCTAAATATTTTCAAGAATTCATTTCTTTCAACAAAATTATTCATTCTTATAATACCCGAGGTTTAGATGACATATATGTACCTAGAACTATGTATAAAAGTACGATGAATTCGCTCTTTTCTAAAAGCTTCGTTAAATTTAATCAGTTACCAACATCTGTAAAAAAATGTACTAGTCTCAATAATTACAAATTGTTACTTAAACAATATATTAAAAATGTATAGTGTACTTTCTTTATATTGTATGTTATATTGTATTAGGGTTTTTATTTAAATAAAGATCTATCTAGCTATATATATATATATATATATATATATATATATATATATATATATATATATATATATATATATATATATATATATACAGGGTGTTTCAAAAAAAGGTAACCCCGTCTCTAGGGTAGGTAAAAAACTGAAAAATAATTGGGGTTGGCTTAGTAAAAAATTTTTGTAACGCCATCCGTTTTCAAGATACAGGGCGTTGAAGAAAAAAAAATTACGCATTTCTTACGATTTTGCCGAAACTACTGGCAACATTGTAATGAAATTTTATACGAATATGTTTTGGAAGTTGATACATCTCATGAATTTGTTTTTATATCTGATTCTCATAGAGGGCGCTAGTTACACGGATCATACTAAGTATTAGTCATTATAACTTTTTTAAGAGTATAATTATTAATCAAAATTTCAAGTAAACTTAAACATCATTCAATTTTACACGAAAAAGGTACTCTTGGTAAAACTCGATACTGTGTACCGTTTTCCGAATATTTTGACTTAAAAATTATGAAGTAATAATTGATGCTGGTAGTAATCATAAAGTTGTAATAGAAATACCTCTATTTTCTCCAAGTGTGCCATAGAAATTTGACATTTATTGATTATTATGACGATAAATCAACAATAATTGGAGTTTTGCAACCTTGTTATTTGTAAAATCAAATCAAAATGTATCCAAATGTTGAATACACTGACATGTTATTAACCTTAGGCGAATGTTCTAGTGCAGTTGTGACACGTTAAGCAGAAAAGTTACCAAGTAAAAAAACATTTAGAGCCGTTGAACGATGTTGTCGAGAAACTGGGAATGTGAGACCAAATAAAATAAATTTTGGTAGACCAAGAACAACAAGAACAATTAATAAAGAAAATAATATTTTAAATTTACTTGACCAAGATCCAACAGTTAGCGAAAGGAATATAGCAAGACAAACAAATACTTCTTCTTCAAGTACTTATCGGATACTGAAAGAACAGTAATTACATCCTTATCATTACAGACAAGTCCAAGAGCTCTTGCCAGATGATCTACCGGTTAGAGTGGATTTTTGTGAAACATTGCAACAAAGGACAGTCCACAATCCAATTTTTTTAAAATGCATTCTTTTTACGGACGAGGCCACTTTTACGCGACAAGGTATGTTTAACTCGGACTACGCAGTTTGTTCGTATATTAAGGAAAAAGTCTATGCTACAGAGGTAAATTCACGCCAAGAATTGGAAGAAAGAATTCAACGTCAATTTAATGACATCATAGATTATCCTTTACCGTTTAGAAGGTTAATGGAATCTTTAGAAAAAAGAATAGACTTGTATATTCGCGAAAACGGAGGGCATTTTGAACACTTACTGTAATTGAATTTTATTTTATGTTTTTCTTCATTAATTTAATTTTCTTCTTGTGAATTTTGTTTAATTACTAATTTTATACCAGCATCAATTATTACTTCATAATTTTCAAATCAAAATATTTCGAAAACTGTACACAGTATCGAGTTTTACCAAGAGTACCTTTTTCGTGTAAAATTGAATGATGTTTAAGTTTACTTGAAATTTTGATTAATAATTATACTCTTAAAAAAGTTATATTGAATAATACTTAGTACGATCCGTGTAACTAGCGCCCTCTATGAGAATAAGATATAAAAACAAATTCATGGGATGTATCAGCTTCCAAAACATATTCGTATAAAATTTCATTACAATGTTGCCAGTAGTTTCGGCAAAATCGTAAAAAATACGTAAATTTTTTTTTACTTTAACGCCCTGTATCTTGAAAACGGATGGCGTTACAAACATTTTTTACTAAGCAAACCCCAATTATTTTTCAGTGTTTTACCTTCCCTAGAGACGGGGTTACCTTTTTTTGAAACACCCTGTATATATATATATATATATATATATATATATATATATATATATATATATATATATATATTTATATATATATATATATATATATATATATATATATATATATATATATATACTGAGGCAATACATATAACTGATGACCGCGACCAGTGGAGAAATATTATCAAACTGTCCGAGCTGCTGAAGCCCAATTATGAACCACAATACATCTACTAAGATGTTGATGACTGTGATGATGATATATATATATATATATATATATATATATATATATATATATATATATATATATTGCTATTATATTTTGTTTGATTGTATTATGAGCAATGAGTATTTTAAAATAATATATATAGGGTTTTTTCGCGGTTCTCAAAGAATTAGTTTTTATTTGTAATAGGAAACAAACATATATCGTCGCCTCAAAGCAACAGTAGGATATATAAAATAATGTAGTTTCGAGAAAAACGCATTTGAAAATTTTACGAAATTTCAGTAATAAATAACTTTTTTATATTTGAATGGATTTACGTGGAGTTTTATTTGAGTACCTAACTTCACATGTGTCAAATAACAATTTATATTAATTAATAAAAAAATGAAAAATAATTGGAAAAAAAGTTAGTTGGCCTATTGTTGCCCTCAAAGATAATCTGTTTTTTAACGATATTCGTAAATTTCTGTTATAATAAACTTATATTGCACTAAAGTTTTGTTTAAAATTTTACACATTTCAATACAACAGACAAAACAATTTAGTTGTTCAAACATGTTATTATATAAATAATAACATGAACATACTTATTATCCAAAAATTTAAAAATTTGACACGACAATAAACAAAATAAAATTAAAAAATCCTTAGAATCAGTAATGATAATAGCGGATACTGAAAGCTGTGAAAGTACAAATTTATTGCATTTTATAAATCAGCCCAAAATTTCTAAATGGGAATTTATCATGAATTTAACTTACCTTTTTTCTGTGCTTGATAAGTTCCAGATAACAACTCAGAATCAGTGTTATTTTGTTCGCTAAATACATTAACTACTGACTTCTAGATACCCATAATCTGTACAATAAAAATTGGCCGAATTATTCATTTTAACTGTTTAACATAACATAAATGTAATAGAACTATTATTTAAGATAACTGAAGATAAAATTGTAACCGCAAGCTGGATAATATAAACAAAGACATAATCGCTGCTCAGCAATAAGTACATGGCAATAGTGGGATATGTGCGTAATACAGGCTTCCCACGGTCGGCGATATTACGGACGTAAGCGGACCAGCACGCACCACGCACCGTGGGAAGGGTCTCGTCCGTGGTAGCGCAGGCACGTCTGTGCTGGTCCGTCCTATCCATCTAGAGTCGGTAACATCAAAGGTGCGGTACATGCTCGTGCGACGCGATCCTAGCGCGTCTGTGTTTTAACAGACGACAAATGCAAGTCAGAAGTTTTTTATTCGCTCTTACGAGTAGTTGTCTGTAGTGTTGTCAAAGTTGTTTTGCAGTTTTTTGCTAAAAAATGGAATGGACAAACGAAGTTATTTTGGATTTTTTAAATTTGTAAATAAATCGTAAGAAATCGTGAGATTTCGCTACAGTTGAATTTTGAAAGAAATGGGAGTTTTTAAATGATATATAATTATACAAAGCTATTTTAAATACTTTGTATTGTTATATATTAATTAATGTTTAAGTACATACTTAAAAATTAGTATACTAGAAAAGGGTCTACTTTAGGGGAACCACCAGTATCAGATATAATTTTAGGAAATTACCTACCTACCTATATCTATATCCTGCAAGCTATGGATTTATCGATTCAATATTAGACAATGATTATAAACATTCTTTATAGTTTAAACTTCAATGAAAATTATAAACCTATTTTACCCAAGAATATTAAGTATAATAGGTATATATTAGGTATACATAAACATTTTGTTTTCTGAAGATTTAACATTTTATCAGTACTTGTAGGATTTCAAAGTTATTGAAGATGGAATATAAAGTTATTGTTATATGCAATTGCTGATTTGTTTCATATCTCGAACACACACTTAAATCATTTTGGTCTGTTGATCCTTTAATACAAAATTCCGGCTATTCTTGATATTTATTGATAAAATATACATAAACTTCAGTTGTTTATGGACCGATATTTACACTTTCAAAGCAATAAAGAACCTTTTAAGCTTTGTTTATATTATTTTGTGTATACTAATTGGAGTAGTGCAAGAATTTTTGTATAAAAATATAGTTGATTTATGAATATTTCAAGGTGACAATCTAAGAACACTTTAAAAATGCTGATTTTCTCGTATAAATTTTATTACGTACCCATTATTTATCTTTAGATTTAGTAACAGCCTAAAAATTTTAGAAATCGTAAGATATAAGACGTCAATCGTGAGATCGTGAGATTTGTCTTCAATTCGTGAGATCTCACGATAAATCGTGAGGAGTGGCATCACTGCGTTAAATCAAATACTGCTGTCACGGACCTACACAGACTGTCACGGACCGTGGGAAGAGCTATGTCTGCGGTGCGTTGCCGTCCGTGCTGATCGGCTGTCCGCGAAGATCTGTAGAATCGCCGACCGTGGAAAGCCACTGTAAGATGTTAGTGTTGCAATAGTATTGATGACTAAAATGGGTAAACGATAAAATATAATGGTATGATATGTATGTTGTCTTAGTGTTGCATTATAAAAGGAACTTTTGACTAAAAGGAATTAAACACAAGTATTTATAATATGATAATGTTTCAATTATCAATTTCCACCTTTTCAAATTATTTTTCTTCTTATTAAAATTTATATTTGATCTTTTTTATATAGTATTTCTTTTTGATTGTAATTGACTTTTACTATTAATAATTTATATATTATTGTTTGTTTGATTTCTTTTCTATAAAAATTGAACAAAAACTTGACTTTTACCAAAATTAATTGTGACAGTTTTACTTCTCAAAAATTAATCTTTCTACGCTTAAAGTGACAGCGTATTTATAGATATTTCAATGCTCGCGAAAATTCTCGAACAAAAAGAAGTTTATTGTCGACAACAGGAGAGATAATTTCTCTCTTTCCTGTTGCCGACAAGAATTTAGAGCGTAGAATAATTTTAAAATAATTTTAAACTGTTTGTCCTTGTTTTAGTGTAGAATTATGTACAAATGATGTTAAATTTCATGTTTATTACATTATGCACTCAATGGATAGCACAAATTTGACGAAATGTCGCTGATGATGCTGTAGAAAGCGAAAGTACTTGAGCAAGATAGATGTGATTATTAAAATTGTGCTTGATATTTGCCTTTAATTTTTCAAAGATATATATTTATTACGGCAGCGATCTTTTGACTACTGTCTCAAATTAAAGGTTTATTAATTCTGTTGTTATCATGTTTTCTTAACACAAAATATTATTATCGTGAACTGAAATATTTTTTTTTTTCACTGAACTTTTGCAGTGTCTAACTGTAGGTTCTCAAACTAAATCAACATACCTACGAGCTATTTAAGTTGGTTGAATAGAAATTAAAGGAATTTTTTCACCGATTAAATTACTTCCTCAGAACATACCACTTCTCCACTATGTCTCAATAGATCGATCTGTTTCCGTTCTTGCTTGTTTTCCTCGCCCTCTTAGGGTGGCCGCACACAGAAAAAACAAAACTGTTTTAGTCAAAAACGTTTTTGTTTGAAACGAAAACGTTTTTATTTCCACAAAAAACATTTTGTTTTCAAGAGAAACAAACTGTTTGCGCAAACAATACTGCAATCAGTTTTATTAAAGATGTCGACAGATAACGACGAAATTGCACTAGTTTTCTGGCAGTAGTTCCTCCTACAAGACGAAAAAACAAAATATCGCTGTTTCCACATGTGCTCCTTGTTGACTATTCGAGCAGTTTCAAAAAGGGAATTCCAAAAACACGTTGCACCTGTGTACATTGAAATGTTTCGAGACAAAACGACGATCAGGTAATCAACATCAAACAGACTGACTGAAACTAAATTAGCCTAAACATGCTTTAGACACACGACTAATCAGTGTGCGTCAGCTCATTTCATTTATATGAAAACATCAGCATCAAACTCGTTTAGTCAAAAACGTTTTTGTTACCCTTAGGGTGGCCGCACACATAAAGAGCAAAACTGTTTTTTGTTTGAAACAAAAACGTTTTTGTTTCCGCAAGAAACATTTTGTTTTCAAGAAAAACAAACTGTTTGCACAAACCATACTGCAATCAGTTTTATTAAAGATGCCGATAGATAACTTATAAATTGCACTAGTTTTCTGGCAGTGGTTTCTCCTACAAGACGAAAAAACAAAATATCGCTGTTTCCACATGTGCTCCTTGTTGACTATTCGAGCGGTTTTAAGAAGGGAATTTCAAAAGCACGTTGCGCCTGCGTACATTGAAATGTTTCGAGACAAAACGACGATCAGGTAATCAACATCAAACAGACTCACTGAAACTAAATGAGCCTAAACATGCTTTAGAGACACGACTAATTAGTGTGCGTCAGCTCATTTAATTTATAAGGAAACATCAGCATCAAACTCGTGTAGTCAAAAACGTTTTTGACTAAAACAGATTTGCTCTTTCTGTGTGCGGCCACCCTAAGTACACAAATTCATCAGTCATATCATTTTACACAAATCCTAGTGTAATAGTAGCACATTTTGCCAATTTTCAATGTTCCAGTTTTGTTATTGAAGACACCAATTTAGACGATCAATCGTTTACTGCCTGGTTAACTTCGAACTAACACGAAGTCATCTTCTTCTCATTTTAACTGAAACACATACCTCCATCTTCTAAAAGCTGATTTTAGAGTGGCAGGTAAGAAAATGTTGGTCTATCCTTAGGGGTTCCTAGCTTATGATATCTACGTAGGTTTTTCGATACAACGCCCTGTGTTACGCCTATCACTGCAGCAATATCCGTCTGAGAAATTCCTTACTCCACAAGTCCAATAATCTCTCCTCTTTGCACATTTGCTAACCTCACATAAAGCATATTTTTGTTTTAGAAAGTAAAAGTTTATTTATTTTCATTCAGTTTTAAACTAAAACAAATAATCTATATCTTGCCGGGCAGTGTTATTTGATTGTTTTATTGGTTTATTTATGTACAATAAAAATATTTTTATTATTCGCAATAATAACAAGTTTTTTCAAAAGAAATAAATATTGCTTTGAAATACATGGTAATTCCATATAAATTTGGTTGTATGGATTAATATATTTTGAAAAAATATTAATATATATTAATTATAATTAATACATATTAATACCAATTAATATATATTAATTGTAATATATTAATGTATAAGGAAATATATTTATTTATTTTTAATGGGCTATCAAAATAAGATTAACAATGTTTACAATGTATACAATAAAACAAAATAAAGTATAAATACCATGAACTTAATCACATTATTTAGTTTTACACATCAAAATGATGATTACCTATTCCAACGTCACTCAAATAAATACATGCCTTAGACCGGAATTGAATTTGGTCTTCGGTGCAAAAAAATCTAGATCTGGGTGAATATTTGCCCATAACGCTCAAGATAAAAAATTATTATAAGCATAGTTAGTTCTGTGAAGAGGAAGATAAAATGTTCGGTTTAATCGTGCTCTACGGAAAGGTACATGCAGACCAACCTGCTCAAATAGCTAAGGACACAAGACTCTTTGCATATTTAATTAATCGTCGCTCATACAATGAGGAAATGTCAAATTGGGTTTTAATTATAATTTACCCGATATAATTCACAAGGTATACCCTGTTTATGTGCTACATATTTCAAGAACTTGTGTTGAACTGTCTCAATTTTTGATATGTTTTTATTGTAAGATGGAGATCATACACAACAACAATACTCTAGATGGAGCCTGACTAAAGAACAACATAGTAATTTAATCGCTTCAATATTCCGAAAGTCTCTATTGAATCTTTTTATAAAGCCAAGTATTTGGAAGTTATTAACATAAAATGCGATTCAAATAACACTTTAAAGTCTAAATTATTTCTCAGGTCCAATTTGGTTAACCCAGTCAACAAGAATGTTGTGTATATTATAATTATATTCCATTGGTTCTCTCTGTTTACCCCCTACCACAATTATTAAATCCTTTGCTGACAGCTATAGACCTGAATATAACTACCCCCATCAGTACTTCCAATAATCCTCCATGGACCAATAAGCTACCTGCTTTCAACACCAGTCTAACTCGACATAAAAAAGAAGACACTCCTAACCATCTTTTTAATAAATTATTTCATGAAGCAATAAATGTAAAACAGTAAAATCAAGTTGTTTATACCGATGCATCTATAGATGAAAAGAATAATCGATGTGTGGTCTTTACTGAAAACATAACCTTAGCTCTACACTGACTACCAACAACTTGTAGTATTCACACTGCAAAATTATATGGTATCCTTAAAGCTCTTGAAATTACTTATCCTAATGCAAAATCTCTAGCTATATGCACTGATTCTCTTTCATCAATTCAGTCCATTGCCAACATATACTCGTTAAATCCGATAGTCCAAAAAATTCAACACATCTGTCATCAAAACCACAGCAGAGGAACATAAATAACCATTCTATAGATCCCATCTTATACGTGGAGATACGTCTGCAGACACCGCAGCCAGAAAATCAAGTTGCTCTGACCTAAGCCTTAAAAAATTCAACTTCATCAAGATCTAGCAGCAAGCATAAAACAAAACACTTAACACATAAAGCAAAACATGGCAAAATGGAATTCCATTGTCCATTGGAATGGACAAAACACAAAACTGCACGTAATCAATCCCACTTTATACTCATTTAAGACACCTACAATGACTAGAAGGGACAAACTTATCATTCGAAGACTCCGAATAGGACACACTCGCATCACCCACGCATACCTGATGACTTCCGAAAACCCACCTGCTTGTGAACATTATAATTGTCAGCGCCTTACAGTGGAACACTTACTTGTTGAATGCAGTTATTATAAACTATATAGACTAGCGCATAATATAAACGGTAATCTGAAACAGACACTTAGTTCGCCAAATGTGTACAGTGTTTAATTGACTTTTAAAAGTTTTCAGATTAGATTATCGTATATAACAAATTCTAATGTAACTTACTGTATTTATCTTATATAGTGTAATAATCTTATATGTATAATGTAATACTACAGTCGTTTTCGTACCCGTGTCAATGGCCATAGATGTCGAGACACGTTAATTTCAATAAAAAAAAAATACGAATAAATACAAATATTTGACCTGTGCTCGAGAGCCATTAATAGTTTGGCTCAATCGGTCTGTAATCCTTTTATTGCTTACTCTTACATTTAATGGACTACTTAAGTTTGGCGTCACAATGAGACGAGATTTTAAAGATCTTTCCTACATTTCTAATTTGTGTATATTTGTCCCATAAGAAGTTGTAAATATTGGTTTTTTAATCGTTTAAAGAATATATAAGGACTTTTTGTTATAAAAATTCATTCTCCAAGATTGGTTTTGTTTATTGTTCGTGAATTTGTAAGATAATATTATCAAACTGTTACGATATTGACGATACATGTTTATATTTTAAGATTATGTTATTGTTTGATTAAAATTTTAATTATTTTTTACTATATTTCAAAGTATTTGTTGTTATTTTTATTAGAGTTATTTCAAAATAACTGAATTAACCATTAAATTTTTTTACTAAATTGAAAAATATTTATCTATTATTATTTAATGTTTTATTCTTTTTCGTTGTCTGTGATTTTATCCTGTAAAAGACTATATAATTCATCTAATTTAGATAACGACTTACGTCATTATCTAGGTCAGAGATCGAAGTTGACGTAGTTGCCAAAGTATAAAAAAATCCTGACTCCATTTTAAATCAAATAGATTACATAATTATTGCAAAAGTATTACCATCTCTTTACAACGACTATTTTAATTCTTACGTGACATTTTTGAAATAAAACACACTAATTTTGTTCTAAAAAGAACACATTTTATTAAATAGTTACAAATATAAAACAAGAGATATTCAGTTTAAAATTCAAAATAATGAAGTACAAAAAGTGTCAACACCGCAACTGTCAAATAAGTGTTACCAATTTATGCCAAAATTTTAGCTTTGTTCGATTACAGTTACAGTGTGTTCCGAACAAATGTTCTTGATAAAAACGCTTTATAATGCATTTATACAAATTAAATGAAACATATTATTGTGTATTTCTTTAAGTTAACATTAATAGAAATTTTTAAATATTATTTCTACGCGTATATAATAAAATATGTCTAGTGTCTGTAATGCCAGTGTACTCGGTAAAGTGATTCTAAAAAAGAACACACCTACACCCTAAATATTTTGTGTTGGTATCATGTAACGTCACAGGCTATGACGCCGATGACGTGCATCGTTATATAAATTAGATGAAGTGTACTTAGATATTTGTTTTATCATAGCTTAAGTTGAAATATAATATTCCGTAAAAATCTTTTAATCACATTGTCATAATAAGTGTTTAAAAAAATGCTTTTTCTGGGTATATAATGGCTAGAAGATGTGTTGAAGATATCCAGTATTACTGAATTTTTGAGCAACGACAACAAAACTACCATTAACTAAACGCCTTTTACCGTATGAAGGCCGATATCTAATTAAGATATGATGAGTGGGCCTCAAACAGTGGGGCGTTAATATTTAATTCCGATCGCTTGAAAAGTAAAAATATTTAATTTCCTGTATTTTATGTTCAGTAATAATATTGGATTTTACTGTATCAAAGGCAAATAAAATGAATATAATAAGTATATACAGGGCGGTTAAAAGAAGTGGAACGGAATATTTCGAATAATCAAAATTATTTGTCGACATCAAATGTTCATCAATGTCTCTATAAGTCTCTAGCGTGGAGTGAAAATTATACAAATGGTTTTGCATGCAGTTAAATTGGAAAATACTTGCCAAGTTGCTGGTATGTCCAAATTTGAATAAAATACATCCAAGGCTCTACTTTCTGCAGACACTGTATTAAAACCTTGAAACAAATTAGCACTAAATCAGTTCCTAGTTTTCAGCAAAACAAAATGTTTAAACATGTATAGTCCAGTAATTAATATCAAAGCTATTGCAAGTATGCTGTCCAGTAATTAGACCAAAGGTACTTTATCGTTTAACTAAAACACACCACAAAGTCCGAATTGAATTCCCGAAACACTTTTTTGTTTTTTCTTTTAGCAAACGATTTGTCCTATTCACTGTCTGATATTTCACTAGCAGAGTCGTCACTATCTGAATTGTCTCTCTGAATAATTAGAGGCCAGACCTCATATATAACTCGCTCGGTTTAAAATTACTGAACGATAATGTCTTCCGTAGGTCTAATACAATTTTGCCATTATTTGTTCTAGTGATTCTTTCCATAAACCAAGAACGCTAGCGTCATCTTTTTCTTTGATGCATGTTTATCATAAACATTTTTGGCTACACCCCAAACTAACTCAATTGCATTATAGTGGCAATGGTAGGGCGGAAGTCGAAGAATTTCATGGCGATATTTAATAGCCATTTGGTCAGTTAGAAAGTTCTTTTGAATTTTGTGCTCTTCACACTTTTGAAGTAAATCGACATTTTAAAAATAGGTCGCTGTGATAAATTATTTATTCTGCCAATCACAACTTTATTTCTTCTTGTGTCCAGCTGCTTGAAGAAAACTGTCTTCTGCTCTTGAGCGGTAGGATGCATTATCCAAGAATATTATCTATTACTATTATCCAATTGTTTCAACAAATTTTCTTTAACCATTCCATAGTAATTACCTGTATTCTTTGTGGACGAAAAGATTAAACTAGCGTCAGGAATGAATCCCTCATAATTTCCAGCATGAAGTATAATGTAGCGTTTACCGTTACCGGAACTACTAGAAGAATAACATTTCGTGGTGCCATCTTGCTAAGATGATTTTGACATATATCCTTTAGCGAAAATCCAAGTTTCATCTAAAAATACAACTTGCTTCCGACTATCAGACATTTTATTGTTCATGTATTTTCTTAAAAAATGCCACCGTTTTGAAACAACATTAGAGAATTCACACAATACTTGTCTATTATTTGTCTTTTTATATCGAAAACCTTAATGTTTCAACACTGCTAAAAATGCTACACAAGCATAAACACTATATTGATTCTGATTGCAAAAACCGTTCGCAAATTTAAAATAAGGTTTTTGCTGATTATGTATTTTATTAAATTATTGAATAACAAAAATACAACCCACAACCATCAATTAATTTTTAACGATATAAAGAAGAGAAGTATGATGACGTTTAAATTGTGTCGTTAACAAAAAGATATTTTAAACAGCATAAACAATTTTTCAATGATTGAGTGGATTTAAGACTACATTACTAAACGAATGTTTTAAATGTGTTATAATCTTAACTATATTTTTTCCTGAGATTACAAATATTATGACACATGGTATTTACTCCTTATTTTTCAAATAATATGTTCTTGTAAATGCATAACTTTGATTATTAGGTAAACCTACATTATGCGATACGTCAGAAGAAATAAAAAAAATTAACATGTAATAAATTCACTGTTTAAATAAATATTCCGCTCTCGTACTATTGAAATAAAATTATAAACCAATAAACAATAAACTTGTTGAGCAGTGCTGATTGAAACAACAGAACAGTAAAATGCTATTCATAAAGGTGGTGTAAAATATATCGCCGCCTATCTGGTCCGCTAGTAATAAAGTTACCAGTATTTAATTGCAAAGCGGTCTTCTAAGGTAAAAAATCCTTTATGTAAACTACGAGTGAACGAATATATTTAGTCTTTTAGTGAATAAAATCACTAGCACTTATTATTTTATTAAAAAATAATAAAACAATAATTTAAATACTTTTTAACTTCGTAAATAAATTCAATGATTTATTAATTAATTTTGAAATAACCCCGATAAAATCAGCAATAAAATTCCTTGAAGTACAGTAAACAATAATTTAAGTTTTAATCAAACAATAACGGAACGTAACGTAAACGGAACAGCGGAAGAAATGTATGAGACTTTGAAAATCAAAATTCATAAAGCAGCATTAGAAGCTCTAGGTACGAAAGAAAAAGTAAAACGTAGAAATTATTGGTGGACAGAAGGTTTATTAGAACTGGTAGAAGAAAAGAAAAAACTGTATCTCAAATGGTTAGCTACAAAAGATGAGGAAGACCGAAAGAACTATAACAGATACAAATATATAGTAAAAAAGGAAATTAAAAAAACAAAAAACATAACCTGGGACAACAAGTGTGCAGAAATAAGCTCAATGGTAGGAGGATCTAGGTCCAGACAAGCTTGGAAAACTATCAACAGTCTTAGAAAAAATACAAACGAAACAAAAAAAAATAAACCCCATAGACATAGAAAGGTGGAAAAATTATTACGAAAATCTATTAAATGAACAACGTACACAGTTTCTAGACACATATAGATAGAGTTGAAACGGGGTTAAATGAAGTGGCGATGATTACCGTTGAAGAAATAAAAAACGCATTACAAAAAATGAAAAATAATAAAGCTCCTGGACCGGGTGATTTACCTATCGAGTTATTCAAACATGCCACTGCAATAACATTAGAATTGCTTTGTAAAATGTTTAACAAGTGCCTACAAGGTGAAAGTATCCCAAGAGATTGGAAAGTCTCGTACATAAACTCCATCTACACAAAGGGAAACAGGAATGACTGCAGTAATTACCGAGGTATCAGCATTACGTCATCCACTGGCAAACTGTATGAAAGAGTTCTGAAAGCCAGAATAGAAAAAGAAGCCACAGAGATCGAAGAACAAAGTGAATTCCGACCAGGGAGATCTTGTGTCGACAATGTATTTACTCTCAAACATCTAATAGAAAAGAGATTAGCAAGAGGACTAGAACTTCATGCCACTTTTATAGATCTCCGTAAAGCGTTTGACTCCGTACCACTGCAGAGACTATGGACAACATTGGAAAACGCAGTTATAAATGCAGTATATATAAATGCCGTGAAAAAGCTATATCAAGATAACCAAGCTTATATTAAGGTTGGAAACCAAATTTCCAAGGGTTTCACCCAAACAAATGGTGTCAAACAGGGCTCTTGCCTCTCCCCAACCCTATTTAAAATATATCTTGGTAATGCTTTAAAATATTGGATGAGAAAATGCAGCCCAATGGGCATATGGGTAAATGACACTCCTATATACACAATCCTCTTCGCAAACGACCAGGTAGTTCTTGCCGAGGACCTACAAGATATGACGTACATGATAAACAAACTAATAGACGAATTCAAAAAATGGGGATTAGAGGTTAATACCGAAAAGACACAATACATGAATATAGGAGGCATCGGTCAAGACATGGAAACAGAAAGCGGATTAATTAAAAACGTTGATCAGTACGAATATCTCGGAGTTACACTAAGCGAAGACGGGAGAGACGACAAAGATATAACAAGAAAAATAGGAAAAGGAAAAAACATGATAAAAACACTACATCCGATCCTGTGGAATAAAACTTTAACTAAGAAAACAAAGAAAAATATATATCAGGCTATGATTCAGCCGGTGCTGACGTATGGGTCAGAAGTGTGGGTCTTTAACAAGAATATGTTACAAAAACTCCTCTTAACAGAAATGATGTACTGGAGAAGATGTTCCGGGTTAACTTTGTTTGACCACATAAGAAATGAAAACATAAGAGAGAGAATGAAAGTAAAGAACACAATAGTGGATACGATAGCCGAAAAACAATTAAAATGGTATGGACACCTGAGACGGATGAACGAAGAAAGGATACCACGAAAGGTTTGGAATTGGAGACCTACACAGAGAAATAAAAGGGGAAGGCCAAGAAAGAAATGGATATCCAATATTCATATAGAAATGGAAAATAGAGGTCTTCAAGGAGGAGACTGGGCCGATAAGAAATTATGGCGATTGGGATGCGAGAAGCGACAAAATTAAAGTTGCAAACACTCGCTATATATATATATATATATATATATATATATATATATATATATATATATATATATATATATATATAATCAAACAATAACATAAACATTTATAATAAATATCTTCATACTTTGATATTCTTATCTCACAAATTCACGAGAAACACAGAGGTAATACCAATCGCACAGAATGAATGTTCATAAACAAAAGTCCTTATTTATTTTACAAACGAATTAAAAAACAATATTTTTAACTTCTTATGTGACAAAAATATACACAAATCAAATTAGAATTACGTCCAACATAATTATTATAACTGATGTTACGATGTACATTTTTATCTCTTAATTTTCTTTACTTGTCACTCTGAGTCCTTTTAACTCAAACTCCTTTGTGTTCTCTACCATTCTTTCTTATTATTATTCACATTATATTCTTATACTTTTTTCCCGCCTGTTTGAGTAAGTATGCGCGCATTCATTTCATATTTTTACAGTTAATATTTTTTGTGTTACGGTACTGTAATATGACCTAATTTGGGTGCTGTATTTCAATCTTTTAAAATATATTATTTCCTGTGAGTTCGTAAAACTCAAACTGGCTCTCATTTATCATGTTAACGTACGCAGAATTGGGCTTTTTCTTTGTATTCTATGTCAAAATAGATTGAAACAAGTGGTTGATTTATGGCACTTGCATCTGTTGACCACCCAACGATCAGAGGGCGGTTTGCCCTGGTAGCGATCTCAAGACGGACATTTTGCCACTTCTTCGTCAGACAACGATCGATCGATACGCATCTAGTTCCGGACGGTTCTCGTGCTAAGCCTCAAGACGGCGACGCTAGCGTCGGTATCAGGACCAACTCCTCATGCCCAGTGACCAACTCTACAGCTTGGTACGAATTCATCAATGGAACCAAAGGGTAAGTCTATTCTTGTATAAAATATTGATAATGAGTAAACCAGTTTATTTCTAATTTATTTCTACTTTTACAATTTATAATTGCTATTTTCACCAATTTTATGTATCAACAATATCGCATTTTTTCGTTATAATTATTTATTCAATATAATTTAAAACACCGACTTCTCAAGTTTAATCCTAAACACCGACCATATATTTAGTTTTCACTTGGTTTATAATCAGAAAATATTTTCTGACTAATTTTTCGTATTTGGTAAGGATTCTATGTAGTTGTTTTTTATTCGTGTTACAAATATTAACAAAGCATGATCATCTAAATTAACTATTGACATATTTACCTTCTGAAGTTTATGTTTGCATATAGTATTGCGAAAATTGTGCAAAAGATAATTACATTTTGTCTACGTAATATTTTATTTATTGATTGATTTTCACAAAACGTTAAAATATGTAATCTTGACAAAAAATATTGAACGTGGTTTAAAATTCAAAGCGTAAAATTACACTCGCCTAGTTAGTTAGACGAGAAGGGTAAAAGAGTTAAAAATCAAGAGACGAATCATCTCCATATCTACACCACTGGTTCCAAGTCGACAAAAGCCAATAAACTTAAGGAACGCGTTGAGACTGTCTCATTTTATACTCAAAGAAATAAGATGCATCTTTGCATTTGAAAAATGAGCGCATGCAAATCATTTTGGTGTAACGAACTAGGGAAGCAATAAAAAGTAGTAAGGCAAGCTTTGGTTATAGTTTGCTGAAATTGCACAATGTATTGTGGGCGCGTTTCTTGCTATTTATTTTCGTTCCTACTAACCCGAGGTGAATAAATTACACTTTTCCGAAGTCATAATTTGTTTAATAAATCACGAGGAAGATGAGTTCAGTATTTAAGGTAAGACAAAATTGAGGTCAGTCTAATTTTTAACTTAGATTGGAAAGAGGACGGTGCACTTGCAAGCATAAAAAATTAATTTCATTACCTTTATTTTTGTCATAAATACAAATATATTTATATTATGTTTCTAAAGGTGAATAAAATTTATGAAAATAAGATGTTACAGTATAGGTACTAGCGTCAAGCTTTATACTATTTTTAAAATTTAAGTTGTATATTTTTAAAATCGAATAAAATAATTTTATTATTTATTAATTATTTATATTTTAAACAAATAATATATTCAAATAATTCAATGAATTATTATGTTTGCTCCTGACGCCACCTGTAGACGTATTCACAAAGAATAGGTTTTTTACTACTGACAGACCTGTCAAATTCAAACGGTATAATAAATTGTAATAAAATATAAATCAATATCATTTGATGGTAAATTTAATTAATATATAAACTAAAGAATACGTTTAAAAATAATAACTATATTTAACTGAAATTATTTTAAAACGAGAAGTGTTAAAAATTTAAACAGATAATTCAATATTATTATTAATCGGATGACATTTATGACTTTTAAATTTTGACAATCGATGCAAATCGAGCCTTTGATTACCAGATATTTTTTAAATTTTTTAATTCTCAATTAATATCTTTATTTTTTTAGTTCTATTTTTTTGCATTTTTAATTTAAACTTTAAATAAATATATAATTACTAGAAACAAATTAATCGAAAGTAGTAAATCAATGTGAAAAACCGCTATTTTATGACGTTACCCGTGACGCCGTCATTTTGTGGCGCTAGTTCTGACGCTCGTCGCAGCATTTTACTTTAGAAAAAATGTTATACAACGGCAAATAGTACTTACAACTTAAAAAAGAAAACGTAAATGCAAATGCAAGTACCACATAGAAGGATAAGAGGGTTTAGCAATTAAGTTCCAAGACTAAAATAAAGTTAATTACTATTTAACTGGGAATAAGCCACAATTAAAGATAAAAATACGTTTATTGACGTTTTAATTTCCACTTCGGAAATCGTTCTCAAAATACAAACAGTAAATTAAACAAATTTTGTTTTTTGTTGCATAGCGAAAAATTCTTCTAATAATTTAATTTTATCTGACTCATTTATATTTGCAATTCAGATATACATTATGCATTTTAAAATAGATGACTTTAAAATGATATTGCCAATATTGTTGAGTTGCGCTCCTGGGACGACTTTAATTATAAGATATTTCATTCGATTACATGAAATCAACTTTAACTTGAGAACATCCGTCAGAAAAAAATCATAACATGTAATTCGTCTTTAAAAAGACAAACACATGACACGATGACAGTAAAATTCTCCTGTTAGTGATTCCATAGCAAATTATGAGGGAAAAACCAGGAAAAAATCTCATAATACTATCCCGACATGGTAAGTATTAGTTCGTGCATTTAGTTTACCTTCAATAAACACCAAAATTCTGATTGTATATGTTTCGTTATTTAAAAAACATAAACGATGTATCCTATATATGTTACTGAATTACTAATACTGGTATTTTCTTATTAATAACTTCCTCTTTCAATATTGGTAACCAGATCCTACTACATTTTGCCGAGGAATTTGCGACACAATTGGCCTCTTACTTTAGCCAATACTTTAGCATAATTAGAGCCGTTTCTTTGATTTTTCTTTTTTTTACCATCCGTTTCTTTTAGGACTACATTTGAATTATTCCATTGAACCTTATGTTCATTATCCCATGCGTGTTTACATATTTGAGATCTATCAAATTCTCTATTTTTATTATAAGATTGATGTTCACTTATTCTAACATTTAATGACCTTGATGTTTCACCTAAATAAAACTGATCGCATTCACAAGGTATTTTATAAATGCAATTCTTTGTCCTTTCTTGTTCATTGTTAGGTTTGGTTTTGGACAAAATAGATCTCAACGTGTTTATTGTTTTGAATATTGTTGAAATGTTGAATTTATTTAATTATTGTTAAATCCACAATATTGGCAATATAATTTTTAAGTCGTCTACTTTAAAATGCATAATGTATGTCTGAATTGTCAATATAAATGAGTCAGATAAAATTAAATTATTAGAAGAATTTTCCACTTTGTAACAAAAAACAAAATTTGTTTAATTTACTGTTTGTATTTTTAGAACGATTTCCGAAGTGGAGATTGAAATGTCAATAAGCGTATTTTTATCTTTAATTGTGGCTTATTCCCTGTTAAATAATAGTAATTAATTTAAAATGCCACAAGAAAATAGCTTCAGAACAATATAAAGTAAAATTCGTGTAACCTTCTGGCTAAGGTCTAGTATTAGGGTTTCCAGGTCGCGCAAGCGCACCTAACATGACTTAACGAATACTTTCGTAGCCGGGACCGACGGCTTTATGTGCTTTCCGAAGCACGGTGGCAGCTCAGTTAAATTAGAGTCACTTGTCACTGTCACTTGAGCCAATAATACATAGAGGCCTTTCTTCTTCATTTACTTTGGTAAAAGTAAACCCAAAATTTAAGTATTCTTGAGAACATTTTCTTGATTTTATTTTTGGAACTACTCTCGCCTGTTCACTTGTTGATGCTTCACTGGTATCTAATGCTCGCTTACGCACACTTAAAAATTTATTCATGATATTGTATTAATTTATATTTACCTACTGCTTGGGATATCGTATTGTAGTACCGTCAACTTCAATTAACACGCAAACTAGAACCTATACGTTCACAATAAATTTAACAGGTACAGAAGGACTGACTAAACTGACTAGACTAACACTGGTCTTGGTCAGAACTAAGGAGTAGGGAGAGGAGATGCAGGAGGACAGACAATCATGAATTTTTAAAATGTCGGAAGTTCTTGCGAAGAAAGTCGATCGGTTCTGAATTGGTGTTGCAACATATCAATATTTTTTTTTATTCTCGGTAATATGGTAACACGAGTAAGATTTTTACTGTAAATTTTTTGTCAAATCACTCAAGGTACATAATAAATGTATAGATATATATATATATATATATATATATATATATATATATATATATATATACATACATTACTTATATATGAAGTGGTGAATATATATATATATATATATATATATATATATATATATATATATATATATTCACCACTTCAATAAATCAATTTTATTTGTAAACAGGCAAAGAATAAAAAATAAAATTTCACCAGATTTATTCTACATTTTATTAGTAATTATAACAATTTGTCTAATCATCAAAAAATGTTGAAGTACGGGAAAAAAAAATAAAACGGAAAGTTCTAAAAAAATAATGATAAGAAAAGTAAACTAAAATATGAAAAAAGTCTTAATAACCAGCCTCTCTCCCACTTCCTGTAAGTTGTTTGGTTGGAGCGTTGTCGCTCTTAATCGCCTACCAGGTATATGCCAGATATTTTCAATCGGATTTATATATGTATTTATATGTGCTGGCCATTCCATAGTGTTAATTTCTACATCTTCTAGATAATTTCTGACGATCTCTGCAGCGTGAGGTCTGGCATTATCTTGCATTAGTAAGAAATGTTCACCGATATAAGGAGCGAATGGTACTACATGTTGCTCCGGGATCTCCAATATGTAGCTTTCTGCTGTAACAGTTCCATTTTGTATAACCACTAGGTCCGTACGTGCTGTCAAAGAAATACCACCCCACACCATAACTGATCCTCCACCAAAAAATGTGGGGTGTGAGAAGTTACACTAAGCATATCGTTCGTTGGGTCGTCGCAACACACGAAGACGTCTGTCGTTATTGTACAAACAAAATCGGGATTTATCAGTAAATAGCACTCGTTCCCAGTCAGCCTCTAACCAATTAACGTGTTGTCTGGCAAAATGTAGTCTCCCCCTTCGATGCTCTGCAGTTAATAGAGGACCTCGGGCGGCAATCCTAGGTGTTAAGTTGTATTCCCTAAGTCGTTGGCGAACAGTTTCAGTACTAATTTGTATAGCATGCACGTCTCGAAGCTGAATTTGTAGACTTCGATGTGTTACAAAACGTTGTCGAAGAGCAGAAATTCTTAAAAATCGATCTTGAATAGGAGTAGTTACCCGGTTTCGTCCTTTCGTCCTGGTCTGCGAGTATAATCCCCTGTTTCGAGGAATCTTTTCAACACCCGCGAGGCGGATGTGTGGGACACATTAAACCGACGACCAATTCTTCGGTAACTCCAACCTTCTTCCGACAGTATCACTGCAATTGCACATTCATCTCGGGTTAAATTACGTGATTGACGCTCCATAATAAACACAATTAACAATAATCAACAATTAAACAGTAGCCGAATAAAATTTGTGAACACTTGGAAATTAGTATATTTATAGAATTAGTACATTTTTTGCTTCTTTTTGTTTTATTGCCCAAAAAAGCTATAGCGATAAAACACAGTCAATAAATATAGAATGTACGAATAGCATATACAAGGGTCTTACAAAATATTACAACGGAAATTTTTATTAACGATAATAAAATATTTTAATATTTCAAAGTGGTGCGTTAATTGCCTGGAGTGTATATATTGTTATTGTACCAGAGGGGGCGCGGTAAAAATATTTATGGAAAATTGGGTCGCAAATGGTAAAAGGTTGAGAAACGCTGCTCTAGAGCATTCATAAAAATAACAAAATGTCTTTACTTAATAACGGGCGATAGCTGGTTTGTCATTTGTTTCATACGCGTGGAAGATAGAGATGCTAGATGAAAGGTATGTGTTTTATTTCGCCAGGTATGAATGACGTACGGGCAAAGAACCATGGACTCAACTGTATAAAATATATTTTAATTTCGTTTTGTCATTTAACGTGGCTTTAGAGTTTAGTAGTAAAGTAGTCTAAACTGACATCCAGTGAAAAATCCTCCTTTATTGTTTTTAAAATTAATTTGAGTAAAACAAGTGCAAGAGATCTATCGCATGTAATAATATTGTAATTTAATAAAGGTATCGATGTTATCCTATTTTTGGCGCATATGCAATAATGTAATAATAACAAACAAATTCTATTAGAGTGTAGTAAATTGGAAAAATAAATTTGAACGTTTTAAAAAAAAATCAAAGATCACCATACACTTATAGTTAGCCCATATTTTCTGCACAGTTTCCATTGAATATTATTTTTATTCAAGTGCTATCTCCACAGCGGAGGTCGGTAATCATCATAGCTATTCGGATTTTTGAGACATCTGCTCTGAAAAGTTCATTTGATGTACATCCGTACCACTCTCTCAGGTTGCGCAGCCATGACATTTTACGCCTTTCTAGCTTCTCTATCCTTGAATCTTTCCCTGCATAATCAGCTGGAGCAAGGTGTATTTCTCTCCACATGTAATATGTTTGAGATATTCCAATTTTCTTGTTTTAATGGTATTTAAAATTTCTATTTCTTTATTCATCCTTCTCAGAACCTCTTTGTTTGTGACGTGTTCTGTCAGCAATATTTTCGGAATTCTTCTATACACCTACAGCTCAAAAGATGCAAATTTTTCATTGATGTCGCATTTAAGGTCCAAGATTCCATTCCATAAACTAAATTTGAAAAAACATAGCACCTTGCCAAACTAACTGTTAGTTCCAATTTTAAATCCCTTGTTAATACCACTCTTCTCATTTTGTTGAAATTTGCTCTACCCTTTTTTATTCTGATTTTAGTCTCCTTATTGAATATTAAATTTTGATTGAATATTCAATCAGCGCAATTGAGCAGCAATATTACATGGTCATACAAAATTAAGTAATAGGCCAAGTGACCTAAGATTTTTGAAATAAGATATAATATAATAAGAAATTTAATATAAAAAATTATAATATAGCGTTTGTTTTTAATTTTAAATGATTACGTCGCTAAAATATCATCAATACCGATGGTATAGTTTGGTTATTTAAAAAACCTATTAATTAAACTATTTCTGTTTAGGAAATAATTTGTAGCGGACTTTAGACGCGCACTGTATGTATTTTTTTATTATTTAGCCGTACGTAATGTTGTTTCAAATACCAACGAACAAAGTTTTAACTGGGTATTACACGAATCTCGAAATAGAGGCTCGTAATGCATTTCTAACACGTCTACTATTTCTAACTTCGAACAATACTAGAAAGGGTACACTCTAGTCGCAGGTGTTTTGGAAACCGAAATATCCCTATAGATCTTCCAAAACAAATGGCATTTATTTCAGACGTAAAGCGATACCTTTCGGTTCTACAAACTTGATTCCCAATATAGTCGTATATTCCGGCAGACGGGCATTCAATTAAGTATTTGGGAGTCTTGATTTTCCAGGGATATCCCTTTTTATTTATTTGTTGTTCGTCTGGATACAAGTTGAAGCTGGAAATACATTTTTAGGGAAGAAAAAGTAAATAATTTACGTTAAAGTCTCCCAAATAATTTATTTGCTGCGCTGTTACTTTCTTGAAATAATACCTTAATAAATCTACTTGTAAAACAAAGTTATAATTATTCGACGATTTAAATGGAATTGAATGTTTTAAAACTATTATATAATTATTAAACTCTTAAGTATCGCAAGCGAAAAGAAAAAGTGCATAACTGGGCGTGTGGATTATGTTTTGTGGGCTATGGCGTGTGTGCGTCGCTTGTGAACATATTCGTCATACTGACTAACATATTTCACTTATAGTACGTCGACTCTATCTTTTCTCGTCATGATTTATTCTCAAACAAAATAATAAATGGAACGTAGGTCGATGTGTGGATAATTATCATTGATACCTACTACAATCAATGTAATAATTACGAAATGGCTATTATACAGATGGATGTAGTTTATATAATAAAATTTCCATCTATCCAATGGCAGTATAGCCCAAATTAGGCCTTGGCCTCCTTCAACAAGCTTTTGCAGTCATTTCGATTTACCGCTGTTCTTTTCCATGAACGTGTTCCTGGCATCCTTATCAACTTCGTCTTCCCGTCTCTTTTTAGGTCCTCCAACAGGTCTTTTTTCCTGCATTCTTGCATTTAGTAATTTTCTGTGGATTCTTTTCTCATGCATGCGGACCACTTGCCCTGCCCACCGTAATCTCTACAGTATAGTATATTGTGCTAGAGTTGGTTTGCTATATTGCTCATATATTTCTCACCTTCTTCAACTAATTCACAAGTTGTTGTTTTCACTTATTGGGCCAAGTATTCTACGTAATAATTTTCTTTCAAACACATCTAATACATTGGCAGATGTCTGTGTAGTCACCCATGTTTCACAACCTTAACTTACTATGGGACTGATTATTGTTTTATAGACATGGAGTTTTGTTTTCCGTGTACGTCTCGCGATTTGAATATGTGGCACATAGCGAAATAGGCCTTATTTGGCAGCACAGGCCTTCCATTTATTTCCGGTTCTTCTTCATTGCTTACAACCAGATCCATTAATAGGTATGTGAATTTATTTACATGTTTTATATTGTCAATAAAGTGTTGGTGCGCCGGTCTATTTGATCTGGTTTGTATGAGTAGTTTTGTTTTATTTGTATTTATTGATAGCCCTACTGCTTCTGCACTCTGTTTCAACTCAACGTAGGTTTCTTCCGCTGCATTCACTGTTCTGCTCATTATGTTCATATCATCTGCGTATGCTGCTAACTAGGTGGATTTGTTTGGAAGTATGTTGTTTCCGCTCACCTTCAACCGTCTAATTACATATTAAAGAACAAAATTAAAAAACGTTCGAGCCAGTCCGTTGCCTTGTTTCAGTCCTTGCGTTATCGTAAACGCATCTGATCTTTCCTTGAATACCTGTGTTTCTGTTTCTGTCATTGTCATTTGCACTAGTCGTATTAATTTTATTGCTGTGGCAAATTCTTCCAATATTTTAGGTAGAATCGTTCTATCTATTGAATCATAGGCTTATTTAAAAACTACAAAGAGATTGTAAACGCCCATGTCACATTCCCATGCTTTGGCTAGTATTTGTTAAACTGTAAGTAGTTAGTCGATGATAGATCTATTTTGCATCCTGCTTGATATTCCCCGATGATTTTTTCCGTAAGAGGTTAAAGTCTTTGATTAATAATGTTTGTGAGTAATCTGTATCCCGAACAGAGTAAAGAGATGCCCCTATAATTTTGACAGAACAGTTTGTCTCCTTTTTTATTAATAGATACATAGATTATACTTTTCTTCCATTATTGGGGGATTTCTTCTTCTATCCATATCTCTCGTATTAGCTGGTACATCTGTTGTGTCAAATTCCTTCCTCCTTTCTTGAGTAACTCTGCCGGTATTTTATCTATTCCTTTATGGTTTTTTTTTGTACGTGGACTTGCGTTTGGATTTCCTCTAGAGTTGGGGGTCTAGTTAATTCATTTTCTTCCCCATCTTCCCCCAGCTCTTGTTGTTGTACCTCCTACCGTGCCTGCTGCTGCCTTTATTGTTGTAATGGTGGTTGTGTCCCTTTGTTTAGTAATTCATTAAAATCTGTCATCCAAGTTCTCTTAATTTCGTCAATATCGGTAATGATTTTACCCTTCTTATTTTTACTAAGGCTGGTCTTCCGTTTGTATCCCTGTATTAAATGTTTGATAAATTGGTGTGCACTACGTGTTTCGTTCTCCCTAAACTCCCTCTCTATGTTAAGTATTCGTTGGTTTTCGTACTTTTTCTTTTTCTGCCTGAACAGTTTATCTGCTTTTCAGCTTGTGTTCTCAAATACTGTTTTTGTCTCTCTAGTACGTCCGAGTATGTAATTCTTATGTGCTTCATTTCTTTCCTGTATGGCCTGTTTGCATTCTTCATTAAACCATGTTTCTTCTTTCCGTTGTGTCTTTGTTCCTAGGACTTCTTTCGCTGTATTGAGTATGATACTGCTTATGGTGTTTGTCGACGACAACCCATTTTGTATTTGAACGGTCCGCCACTGCAGCCCAGCCAGCCAGCTAGTCGGTACAGACGACAGACGACAGAATGACATTCCATCACCAGCCGTTGAGAAGCATATAACTATTTGTTATTGTTTTCATATTTTTGTGCAGATTCATAAATAAATGCAGTATTTTAGACTATTAATTAATTTCAATAAATACAGTCCACTACAACAATAAACATTGGTCATTCGACCCGATATTTGTGATAAAATCAGTGCTAAAAGTGATTCACAGTTAACGGTCAAGTGAAAGAACACGTGGGATTGCCGAACAATATACAGCCAAAAATACCGGTGAGTTCCCATCTGATTCCTATACCTATTTATACTGTTTTTGTTTGTGTAAGTTGCATAAAACTATTTACAATCTATATATCTATTTAAATTCAATTCGAATCTATTTGATTAATAAACAATGTCGGACGAACACTTAAAAAATTAATTAGAAAACGTGCTGGTCATAAAGCTTCATTTACAATTTTCTCCAAATTTCTGGAGTCTATTAAATGCAAATTAGAATTACATGATGTTGAAAAAATCGAACTAAGCGACAGAATAAATAAACTAGAAAATACATTTTTAGAAATTAAAATTATCCAATCAGAAATAGAAGAATTGGCAGACGATCCCGAACCACACTTTGTGATAAGGGAAGAACTTGAAAACAATTTTTATTCACTATCGGCTAATGCCAAAGCATTGTTAAATAAATTCATTTCAGATATTGATGATAAACAGTCGGTGACAAACGAGCATACAGACAATAACACTTCTATTTCTGACGGGGCTTATCGTTTACAAGGTGTAAAACTGCCAACAATACAAATTCCAAAGTTCGACGGCACATACGAATTTTGGCTAGAATTTCGAGACACTTTTGAGTCACTCATTCATACAAATGATAGTATTACAAATATTCAGAAGTATCATTATCTTCGGGCATCATTACAAGGAAATGCCGCCGCAGTCATAAAACCTATCGAATTTTCCGCAAACGGGTACAATTTGGCATGGGACTCTGTATGTGATCGATACAATAATAAAAAACTCTTAATACACAATCATATTAAAGCTTTATTTTCATTGGAATCTATTCACAAAGAATCCTTTGTAAAATTTCGTAAATTAGTAGATGATTTTTCAAAACATTTAAAGTCACTTCAACAATTAAATCAGCCGTGTGAACAATGGGATGCCTTACTTATATTCATTATAACATCAAAACTAGACGAAACTACTATTAGGGAATGGGAAAAGCATATTGCTACTCAAACGGAACTACCAACTTTATCCGATCTAAAAGGATTTTTAAAATCAAGAGCAGATTTTCTAGAGGCAATTGAAATGAACATTGAAACAAAAAATAAAAGTAAGGAGAACAGGACGACTAGGGCTAGGACGACTAGGACGTAACCAAAATGTACAGGCAGATGTTAATTCATCCCAGCCAACGCAGTCTTCAAAAAATAGTCTGGAGGGAAAGTCCTTCAGATCCATTACAACATTTTGCTTTAAATACGGTTACTTATGGCCAAGCATCAGCCAGTTTTCTTGCTATCCGATGCCTTTTCGAGTTAGCTAACGAATGCCAATTGTCGCAACCAGAAATCGCGAAGATATTACGTCAGGATTTCTACGTAGATGACTTGTTAACCGGTGCGGATACTATTGCTGAAGCTTCGAACATTTGCCGTGAAGTCTCACGTATTTTACTTACAGGTTGTTTTCCACTCAGAAAATGGATTTCAAATGACCCAAGAGTTTTAGAAAGGGTAAATAATCAAGATGATTCCTTTGGAATTCTAAACCTCTCTAAAGATGGAGTCACAAAAACTTTAGGACTTATTTGGTCATCCCAACGTGATTCACTATTATACAATGTACAATATAACAATTACGAGGAAACTTGTACCAAAAGAGATGTTCTTTCTTTAATTGCAAGAATATACGATCCACTAGGCTTAGTAGGTCCTTGTATCATACTTGCGAAGATTCTAATGCAAAGGCTATGGACTGAAAAACTGAATTGGGATGAAAAATTAAGCGGTTCATCACTAAATACTTGGAATAGATTGAAAAATGATCTTGCCAATCTGAAACAATTAAGTATACCACGTCATGCAGTGTGCAATAATGCTAAAGATATAGAAATACACGGTTTTTCGGATGCATCACAACAGGCCTACGGTGCTTGTATCTATTTAAGAAGTACTGATGACAAGGGAAATATCTCGGTTAAAATTCTATGTGCTAAATCAAAGGTTGCCCCTATCAAAACTCTAAGCATTCCACGCCTAGAGCTTTGCGCAGCTGTATTACTTTCACGTCTTTTAACTAAGGTAATTGAATCCATTAATATAGACCTCAATAAATGTTATTTATGGTCAGATTCCACAATAACCCTTGCTTGGATCAATACTTCTCCTAACAATCTTCAAACCTTCGTAGCTAACAGAGTCTCCGAAATTCAGGTCTTAACAAAGTCCTATACATGGAAGTATGTACCCACACAAGATAATCCTGCAGACCATCTATCAAGGGGATTATCTCCTTCTCAAATACTAAATTCTTCACTATGGTGGGACAGTCCGTCATGGTTGTCTTTAAGGGAAGAATTTTGGCCCTTTTAAATCCAAAGGTAGACATTCTACCCGAAATAAAATCTCAAACTATTCTCAATTTTGTTTCCTATTCTCAGCAAGAACAATGGTTTCCATTCAAGGCCTTTTCACAATATTCGCGTTTACTGCGCGCATTTGCATACATCCTTAGATTTAAAAATAATTTATTAACACCCAAAATTCTTAGAGAGTGTGGCTCTCTAACATTAACCAATATTAATGACGCTCGTCGTTATTTATTGAAGATCATACAACTACACTCTTTTCGCGAAGAGTATGATCAGCTGTCAAAACAAAAAAGCGTTAGTTCCAACAGCAAGCTCTTCTCTTTAAACCCATTTATTGACCAGGATGGTTTAATACGTGTTGGTGGTCGCTTGGCTAACTCGGATTTTCTATATGACAAAAAACATCCCATTGTCTTGGATTCAAAACATCATTTCACGATATTATTTTTCCGTCATGAACACCTGCGTCTATATCATGCAGGCCCTCAGCTGCTTCTATCTACTATTCGGGAGACATATTGGCCTATATCAGGCAGAAACCTATCTAGGTTGACTGTTAAACAATGTACCACTTGTTTACGATTTAATCCTAAACCTATACAACCAATCATGGGTGATTTACCACGTGACCGATTACTATACACATTTCCCTTTGCCATCACTGGTATTGACTACGCCGGTCCGTTTTTGTATAAAAATAAGGGCAGAGGTGCCAAATTAAATAAATGCTATATTTCATTATTCATATGTTTTGCTACAAAGGCGATTCATCTTGAGCTCGTAACCGATTTGAGCACTCAAACATTCATGCTTGCCTTGCGCCGCTTTATCGCTCGTAGAGGAAAGCCAGCCAAATTGTACTCAGATAATGGTAGAAACTTCGTAGGTGCCATGTCTGAACTTAAAAGATTTTTAAAAATTAACAATGCACACATACAAGATTCATGTACACATGAGGGTATTGAATGGCATTTAATTCCGCCATATTCTCCACATTTCGGGGACTCTGGGAATCCGGAGTAAAATCTTGTAAATTTCACTTAAAACGTTCACTTAAAAATACAAATCTTACATTTGAGGAGTTTGCAACAATACTATCACAAATAGAAGCAGTACTCAACTCCAGACCTTTGTGTCCTATTAGTCCTGATCCTAATGATTTAACACCACTCTGTCCCGCTCATTTCCTCATCGGTAGAATGCCAACGCTAGCTCCAGAACCAGATCTACTCCAAGAGATTCCACAACGACTCAATAGATTTCAACGCATCCAACAAATTTTCCAAAGTTTCTGGAAGAGATGGTCTTCCGAATACGTCGTCGAGCTACAGAGACGTTCTAAGTGGCAAATATCCAAGGGAGAATTAGTAGGAGGAACTTTAGTCCTTATCAAAGATGACTGTCTGCCACCAGCAAAGTGGAAACTAGGCAGAATAACTCACATACATGACGGATCGCAGAATACCGCTAGAGTTGCAAAAATAAAGACTCAAGAAGGTATCATCACGAGGTCATTCTCCAAAATATGTCCTCTCCTTCCATTAAATTGAAAGATTCAGGATCTTTCAAGGCCGGGAGTATGTCGACGACAACCCATTTTGTATTTGAACGGTCCGCCACTGCAGCCCAGCCAGCCAGCTAGTCGGTACAGACGACAGACGACAGAATGACATTCCATCACCAGCCGTTGAGAAGCATATAACTATTTGTTATTGTTTTCATATTTTTGTGCAGATTCATAAATAAATGCAGTATTTTAGACTATTAATTAATTTCAATAAATACAGTCCACTACAACAATAAACAGTGTTTCATTGGTTTTCTGTTGGGGAGTTTGCTCTATTTTCTTCTAGTAATTTTTCATCCATTCAAGTTAAATTTAGTAAATATATTATTTATTATAATTTTTGTGTATTTGGATTTGTATTTGTCGGGAATAAGATTAATAAAAATACGATGAAACGAAGATTAAAAAGTAATCTTAATATTATTTGTACAATCTGTTTTTCTTTATTCTATTGTCACATAGCAGCAGTATCGAACGCGGTTAAGATTTGGATTGGTGACCGCAACCTTGGAGCACCTCGTGTTGCTTCACTTTTTTTTTTAATTATTGGTATTATTTTAAGGACTTTTTGGAAAATAGTATTAAAATTAGTTTATTAATAAAAAAAATACGAATAAACTGTTTAAAATATATTTATTTCGTTGAAATAATATAATAGAATTATAACTTCTTCTTCTTCAGGTTCTTTCTCATATCGGAGGTTAGAAATCATCATCGCTATTTTAATTTTATTGGCCACGCTTCTAAATAATTCTAATGAGCTGCAACCTAACCACTCTCTCAAATTTCTTAGCCAGGATATTTTGCGTCGTCCTGGGTTTATCTTCCCTTGTATAATTAACCTAAGTAATACGTACTTCTCGCCCCTCATTAGATAACCCAGATGTTGAATCCTTCCAATTTTAACAGTTTTTATGACTTCACATTCTTTTTTCATTCTTTGTAACACCTCTACATTAGTTACTTTTTCAGTCCACGATATTCTATGGATTCTCCTGTAGCACCACATCTCAAAGGAGTTTAATTTCTTGGTTTCAGACTGTTTTATTGTGCTACTATATTGTGCTACTATGTTTTTTCTACTTTATTATACGGCTTCTATGCCGTATAATAAAGTAGAAAAAACGTAACAATGTAGCTTTCTTGTGCAGATCTCTAGATTAAGGTTACGGTTGTAAAGTAAGTTCTTCAATTTTATGAACGTGTTTCTGGCCATTTCTATTCTATGTCTGATTTCTTTTGTTTGATCTCCATCTTCTGTTAGCCACGATCCCAAATATTTATATGTTGTTACTCTGTCGATCGTTGTATTATTGATGATCAGGTTATCTACATTTTGTTTTTTTTTTTGGTAATATTATTGATTTCGTTTTCTTGAGATTCATTTGCAGTCCGTAACTTTCACCTGTATTGTATACATGTTGTATTATGTACTGTAGATCTTCCATGTGACTTGCAAATATGACCGTATCGTCCGCATATCTAATATTATTAATGCTATTTCCTTTGACCAAAATACCTTCCACAATATCCAATAAAGCTTCTTGAAATATCACTTCACTGTAGACGTTGAATAAGAGTGGTAAAAGTATGCAACCTTGTTGAACTCCCCTAAGTATACTTACTTCCTCTGTTAGTTCTTCTTTAACTCTTATTCTTGCTTTGTGATTTTAATACAGATTTGATATAATTTGTAGATCTCTACTATCTATGTTTTTGTTCTTAAGAATACTTAAAAGCTTTTCATGTTGAAATCTGTCAAAAGTTTTTTTTAAATCTATGAAGCAAGCATATATATTCTGATTCATAGCTAGACATCGTTGTGTCAGAACATTGACTCCCAATAATGCTTCTCTAGTTCCTAGATCATTTCTAAAACCCATCTGTGTCACTTATTTTTTGTTTTAATTTCATGTGGATTCTGTTATGTATGAGTTTAAGGAGGGGTGGCTCATTATTGCAATTGTCCGATAGTCATTGTAATCTTTAGCATTTTGATTTTTGGAATTGTTACAAAAGTTGAAATAAGCCATTTTTGGGCATGTGTCCCACCTTGTATATGGAGTTAAAAAAGTCGACGAAGACATCAATATTATCTTCATCAATTATCTTTAATAGTTTAATTGGTATTTCATCTGGTCCTAGAGCTTTTCTACCTTTTGTGTGTTTTATGGCATAAATAACTTCCTCTTGCATTTTAATTATTCTACTTTTTTGTCATAAAATAGGTGTTTAATGTATTCTTTTCATCTACGTAATTTGTCTTGCGTTTTAGTTATAGTGGTACCATCTGCATTTGTTAATATCCCGATTGGTTTGTTACGATTTCTTGAAATCATTTCTTTAACCTTCTTACGGGTGTTTAAAGTGTTATACCTTGCCCCAGATTCCTCAAGTTCTTGACATTTAATAGACATCCATGTTTCCTAAGCTTGTTTTGTTTTCCGTTTTATTTGTTTATTAATTTCTTGATATTTAATTTTATTTTTGTTTTTGTGTATTCTTCTTTTGTCTATGTTTTCAAGAATTTCTTGTGACATCCATTCTTGTTTGGAAGCGATTGTAAATGTTAATTTTTTTCGTTTGTAAATGTTAATTTAGTTTATCAATGTATATTTGTGGTCTAGATTTTTTCATTAATGGTTTTCTTAATCGTACGTTCATATTTTCTACTACTGGGTTGGGGTCCAAGTTTACATCTGCTTCAGGGTGTCGTTACTACTGTAATAGAGTTTTTGTGTATGTTTCTTATCAAGATGTAATGTATCTGATTTCTTATAATTCCATCGTTCCATATTTGGTAATTTAAACATTGTATTTATAACTAACAGTTCTACTTTTTGGCACATCTGAATTAGTCTTTCTCCGCGCTCATTTCGCTCTCCCAATCCATACACTCCAACACAACTCTCAACACTTCCTCTGCCCACTTTGGCATTAAAAGTCATCCATTAGTATCAGAACTTCACGTTTTTTTTTCATTATTGTTTCCAATTGCTAGTAGAAGTCTTATATTTCTTGTTCCTCCTTGTCAGCTGTTGGTGGATATACTTGAATACCATTCATTTTTCCAATATTGGTGTTAACTTGTAGCATTATATTGTGATTCGAAAGCGAAGTGAAATCAAGTACGGATTTATCAATTTCCTTATTTAGCATTATGCTTACATCATATCGGTTTGTTCTATCAGAATATCCACTGTAATATATAGCTCCGTTTCTAGTCCGTTGTTTTCCAGACCCTAACCATTGAACATCGCTTATTCCTAGAATATCGATATTTAATCTTTCCATTTCTATCGCAATATTATCTACTTTACCTGATTGTAGTAGACTTTATACGTTCCATGTTGCAATTCTCATATTTCTTTTTGTGATATTTTTAAAAGTGTTCCATTATTTATATCACATGAATTTCGCTGGCTTACGACCTGTAAAGCCCTGTGGCTAACTTGTGATTTACTTTCCCTGCCGGATCTTGAATTCCGCGGCCCATGATTAGTAAGGTTACTCATTCGGTTATAGCTAGCCATGATGATTGTAATAGCGATACTCTTGGTAGCCTTTACGCCCTTTCGAAAAAAGTGCCCTTTCACTAACCAGCTCGTCCGCCCGAAGCCGTTGGCCAGTAGGTAAGGGATTGCTTATATAGAACATCCCAAAGGTACTTTTCAATGCGTCACAGTTTTGCGATTTCTTTTTAATGCATTAAGTTGGATGTGACGGAGAAAGCGGTAGTTCCGTGATTAAACAGAACTATATTTCAGCGTTAGAATAAGCTTACATACATAAGCGGTTCTTTCCTAACCTACGTTTGATTCGTTGATATTTAGATGCGCGCTTTCTCTAGCCAATCAAATACGCATATTACTGACAGTTGACGGAAAACTTCGTCCGTGCTGGCCATTCTTTCCAAGTGTTCCAACAGCAAGTGACGGCTGTCGTTCAGGTCAGTATTTGAAAAGAATATAGACGCTATATAATATATTTATATTATTTGGTATTTGTTTAGTATAATTTTATTTTGTATTTTGTTTTACATAGTATTGTGATTGTGGTTTTATTTGTATTTGTACAAGATGACAAGATATAGGGAAAAGAACAAGTTCTAATATTAAAATTGGTTAAATATTTTCAATTTGAAAAGGAAGCTGGACAAACAATATTACCAATTTCTGCTGTTCGTGAAGTAAGTTGAAAATTACCCTGAAAATAAAATTGTTTTATTTACTGTTTAATTTAGCTTGTTCACAGTCTTGTTCGATCATTAATAGAGAGAACACGTATATTTACAGGTGCTTAAATAGTGATTAAGACCAGTTTTTTGTGACTATCAATAATAAACCAATTTCACTCCGGACAAATAAACCCAGTTTTTGTGTCTATTTAAGTGTTTGTTATTGTTTTTGTTTGTGTGTATGTAGTGGTAGTGAACAAAAATGGATGAAAACTCCCCCCCTGACAAAGGGGGGACCAAAAATATGGACCAAGTGGAAGAATGCCCACAAACCAAGGAACAGGAAAAAGGAATTAAGCTGTTTAATCTACAAAAAGGATATCTCTATACGGATAAGGTATATGTATTCATTGAAAAAACAAATGAAGAAAATATTGGCAAACTGCATCCTATGAAGGTAGGTCATATTTTACATAAAAAATTAGCAATCAAGAATATTCTTAGTATTGACAGAGTAGGGAAGAATAGGGTAAGAGTACAAGTTAAAAGCCCCAAAGATGCAAATAATTTAGTACAAAATGAAAATTTAAAAGAAGAACAACTAAAGGCATATATCCCAAATAATTTACTTCAACGAAAAGGCATAATAAGAAACGTAGATACTACTTTTAATGAACAATATCTTTTTGATAATATAATATCCAATATAACGGTAACGGAAGTCACTCGACTCAAAAGGAAAATTGACTTAAATGGAGAAAAAGTATATGTCCCCAGACAAATGGTATTACTTACTTTTGAAGGAAACGTTTCACCCAGATATGTTTATATAAACAGTGTTGCCTGTTCTGTAGAACCCTATGTGCATAGAGTTATACAATGCTTCAAATGCTTGCAACATGGACACATATTTCGTAATTGCAACAGTACACAAACTAGATGTATTAACTGCGGACAAGAGAAAAACGATGACCATAACTGTAGAGACCCACAAGACAGTTATTGTATACATTGTAAAAATTATGAACATAAATCCATTTCCAAACAATGTCCAAAATTTAAAGAACAAAACGAAATTAAAAGACATATGGCCGAAAAAAATTTAACATTCTTAGAAGCAAAGGACAGTCTAAAAAACTCTTACACATCTTCTGTTAGTACGAGGAATAGTTTTGAAGTATTAGGTATGCTAAATAACGAAAGCTTTCCACCTCTCCCAAGTCAAACTAACATCAAACATATACCCAAACCATCCTCATCCAATACCCAAAAACAAACACAAAAAGTAACTCCAAATCAACCTGAAACTTCTTCACATTTCAAAAAAAGAAAAGCCCAATCTCCCTTACCTGAACCTATGTTTCCTTTTGAATTTGGTCCAAAAAGACCTCTTCCCTCAAATATTTTACACAGTGCCGATCCTGATCCTAATACAGATGAATTTATAAACATATTTTTCAATATTTTTAAAAGTGTACTCGAAGAGTTTGATTCTTTTAGCGATTTAGAAAAGTTAGATAAAGCATACATTTATGATAAAATTAACAATTTTAATAAATCTAAGTAATGGCTAATAAAAGAAAAAATAAAATAAAGATTTTACAATGGAATGCGCAATCGGCTGTAGCCAATAAACTGAGTTTACTTAAATGCTTAAATGAAAATATAATTGATATTGCCTTAATTTCAGAAACATGGTTTAAGCCAGATAAACAATATAATTTCAAGGGTTATAATATTATTCGTAAAGATAGAAATGATGGTTATGCAGGTGTGGCAATCCTTGTTAGAAATGTATTTTGTTTTAAAGAAATTCCAATTAAAAAAAAATTTAATGAAAATATTTTAATGTGTGGTATACAAATATTGAATATTAGTGAAATAACGCTAACATGTTTCTCTCTATACTGCCCACCTGATATACGAACAACAACTACCGATTGGGACGCAATTCTTAACTGTACCAAGTCAAATAGTATATTTGGAGGTGATTTCAATGCGCATCATTCAACATGGGGATCATACAAAAGTAACACCAAAGACACGCAAATTATAACCGCTTCAGACAATTCGGAGTTAGTACTTTTAAACACCGGATCACCTACAAGGTTCACAAATAACGGGAATAATTCAGTCGTGGATTTAACTTTTACAACTCCAGATATAGCAATTAATTGTGCATGGGAAACTCTACCTGATGTACTGGGTTCAGACCATTTTCCAATTATTATAGAAATTAACAAAGGCATGGAAAGTAAAGACATCATAATACACCCAAAAACAAAATGGAATTTGAATAAAGCAGATTGGAATTTATATCAAGAAGTTGCGAATAACTATTTCTCACAACACATTAAAAATAGCAGTAACGCGGAAGATAATTATAGCTTATTAATTGAAGGGATAAATAAGGCAGCCAATGCCTCTATACCTATTTACCAACCCTTTAAACCGAACAAAAAAACTCCTCTTCCACCATGGTGAGATCAAAGCTGTGAAGAGGCTATTAAAAAAAGAAAACAAATGCTTAACACGTATAAGCAACAAAGCACTATGGAAAATTATGTCAAATATAAAAACGAAATTTCAAAAACAAAAAAGATTTTAAAAATTAAAGCTAAACTACATTGGCAGCTCTGGTGCGAAAACCTAAATAGAAATACACCATTGACAAACATATGGACTCAGGCCAGAAAAATGAATAGGATATATAGGAAAGGTAATACATCGGATAATTGTGAATGGCAAGAACAACTTTTAGATAAAAATACACCAGCTAATGCTATGGGTGATACCTCACACATTTTCTCAAAACAAAGGCAAAATAACACCAACCATAAAATTTTTAGTCAACCAATTTGCTTAACAGAATTAAATTATGTCATAAAAAATAGAAAGAATACCCTGAAAGAATCACCTGGATATGATGATATTAGATATCCTATGATATTCCAATTACCAAACAATGCCAAGATGTTTCTAATCAAAATTCTAAATGATATCTGGATCAATGGGGAAAGAATAGAAGAATGGAAAAAGGCTATTGTAATACCAATACACAAACCAAACAAAGACCCCACCTATGTGACTCATATAGACCTATTGCACTTATGCCCTGTATACTCAAGGTTTTTGAAAGAATAATTAAAAACCGATTGGAATGGTGGTTAAATACAACCGGCGCTCTGCCAACTACACAATATGGTTTTAAAAAAGGTTTTGGTACCATAGATGCGGTGACACACTTAGTTACAGACATACAAATAGGCTTAACTGATAACGAGTATAATGGAACGATGCTTCTAGATGTGAAAGGTGCCTACGACAATGTCAACTGGTTCATCTTACGGGAGAAAATGATACAATTACAAATCCCTTAAGAAGTTGCCAACACGATATGCAAATTATATATAAACAGACAAGTATGGCTCAGAGGACATTATAGGTGCCCAGTAAAATACCAAACTGCAAATTTAGGTGTGCCACAAGGATCAGTCCTTGCACCATTACTTTTTAATATATATATACTACTAATTTACACACCTCTATACCTAAAGCAACTATTATACAATATGCCGATGATTTTGTTGTTTATACACGTAGCAAACATCTCGACGAATGCATTAATCGTTTGAATTTAAGCACGAAACTCGTTTTAAGCTCCATAAGTGATTTAGGGCTTCAAACCTCCGCAGAAAAATCCAAAGTTATAATCTTCACCAGGCATAACATTAAACCGATGCAGAAAATTACAATAGATGGTATAGAATTTCCGGTGGATACCAATGTCAAATACTTGAAAATCACATTAGACAGAAAATTAACCCGGAAACTTCATATTAAACAAATAGAGACAAAATGCAATAAAGGGTTAAACTTTTTAAAATCCATTATGCGAACTTGGTGGGGTACAGAACCTCAAACAGCTCTACTCTTCTATAAAGCTTACATAAGATCAATAATTGATTATGGCTGTACACTCTATGGAACAGCCAATAAAACAAATCTACGTAAGCTGGATATTATACAAAACAAATCACTCAGAATATGTCTGGGAGCAATGAAATCTACACCAGTTGAACCGTTAAGAGCTGAAGCAATCGAACCTCCATTAGAACTGAGAAGATCTTTTTTAGCTGAAAAAATGATTATTAAGTCGCTAAAGAAAAACTCACCATTCATTAACAGCATGTATAAACTAAACGAATACGATCTAACTAAGCCTTATTGGATTCAGAAACACTCTCCTCTCATTTGTGATGGATTAAGAAACGTGGCCTTAAAACCACAAACAAAGTTAGAGACCGACTACTTTGATCACTTTGTTTCCTGTGATGTGAATATTCCACTTTATTCGGAGTTAGCATCATTTAATACTATAGTCATAAATCAAATTTTAGAGGAACATCCAAATTACGTCACTATATACACTGATGGATCAAAAAATACCGATGGTACAGGTTGCGCCTTCGTAATACCTAAACGCATACAGAAAAAATACAAGTTACACAAAAACACATCTATTTTCACAGCTGAGGCAATAGCAATTCTAAAAGCACTACAATATGTTTATCAGGAAGAGGATCAGAATGTTATAATCTTTTCCGATTCGCTTTCCGTTCTTAATATTTTAAAATCAAACTCAAACACAACTAATGATATTATTTTTAGCATCCAAGCAATACTTAAACAATTACAAGATCAGAATAAATATATAAAATTCTTCTGGGTCAAAGCACACGCAGGAATAACAAACAATGAAATTGCAGATCAAATTGCCAAAGAAAGCATAGTAATGGGGGAACAAATAAATTACGAATTAACTACAGACGAACAAATAATCATAGCAAAACAGAGAATGATGAAGAAATGGTCCTATTTATGGCAAGAGTACAGCTTCACAAATCCAACACGTTACACCAGACTTGAAACCAAATTAAGGAGAAAACCTTGGTACAATGAGTACGATTACAGTCGAAAAAGTATAACTACTATCAGCAGAATGAAGTTTGGTCACGCATGTTATCCAGCACATTTATTCAAAATAAAAATACTTGAGAGTGATCTTTGCGAAGCCTGTAATAAAATCGGTGATCTTGACCACATCTTTTTTGATTGTTTAAAATATAGTTCTCAATCTATGAGCTTTTCAGTAAACTTCTAAAGCTAAACATTGAAAACCCATTTAATATACTGCATCTTCTTGCTTTAGATAAAAAAGAAATTTACGATTGTTTGCTGTCTTTCGTGAGAACAACGAATATACAAATATTACCACCTTTGTTAATTCCTTATGTTTTTTCCTTAATGTATACATACCTATCTGTCCGAGGCCTACCTTTTATCGTTTATAAAAATGCCCTGAGCGGCCCCTGGGCGAGAAGAGTGTAATCCCTGTGTAATCCCTGTATCTGTTCTTTAAAATTTGTGTCTGGCTGTGTGGGTATTTACCCTAAAGCCAAAAAAAAAAAAATTTAGCTTGTTGCAGAGGCGTTAGAAATTTGTTTGCGAACCATAAGGCGATTAGCAAATGAATTAATACACAAAGATTCTGATTATACCAATAAAGTAAGCGAATCAGTAGCCACTTGTTGTGAATCCAACTTCATTTTAAATAAATACCAACATACCATTAGGACTTATTAATGAGTTGGAGAAACTAATTAATGAGTATTGGGAGACATAGTTTGTTCACCATATTGCGACTTTTGTATTTACTTGACCTAGTGGTTCAATGATATCATAATTGGATAGCATAGAACACCATTCATTTAATACCATTTCATACACAAAATGTCATTAGTTTTGTCAAACCTATAATCATATGCATTTTTTTCATTAGCTTTCTCCATTTCCAGACATTTTACAGTTCCTGTTGCCTTTACATTTTTTTGTTTCAGATATATCATTAGTTAATATGTCATGAAATGTTTATCGAAAAAATTTCATTTGTAGATGGTTCAGGCAACTATTTCAAAATATCAATTACTATTTTAGCTCCAAGTGGTCTTTTTTAAGAGTACCATTTGCTTTTTTCGGCAACAAACGAGAAAACCATAATGATATCCAGTGGAACCAGTTATAATCCAATTCTTATATTCACATCTGACTGGCTTCTCTCTAATTAATTGTTTAGCTAGGTTATAACCAAAATATTTGACCATGGATTTGTCTAAGAAAATATCTTTATGAAAACATCCTCACTGGCAGTATTTTTCTATAAATTTATCTGCTAAAAGTCTAATTTTGTACATACAAACTGTAGAATCGCCTATTTTGACATTATCCGCTAGATGAACAAACTTTGTTATTTGTAGATACTTGTCTCTGCTCAGAACGTTATAAACACAGGAAACTCCTAGGTCCTCATCCAATGAAATTATCTAATTTCATTTCTAAATGGTTCAGGCCTATTTTTCAAAAGATCAATTACTACTTTAGCTCCAAGTGGTATTTTTTTATTATCTTTAATATCATTGGTTTTTTTTTTTTTCGAAAACCATAATCGTAACCAGTGGACCCAGTTATCATCCAATTCTTATATTCAAATCTGACTGGCTCCTCTCCAATTAATGTTTTGCTAGGTTATGACCGAAATATTTCACCATGAATTTGACCACCATGAAGGATATATCTATAAGGAAACGGAAACTCTCCACTGGCAGTATTTTTCTATAATTTTCTATTACGCTGATATTCAAATTCTACTTTTCATTGTTTTCAATAAACTATTATTATTACACATTAGTGAATAAATAGTTTTTATGATTAGAATTATATTTTGTTTATGTAATTAATTTAGAAGTTACCTAATAAATTTTTGAAAACACTCTTTTTTGTGTTACTTATACTATGGCCAAAAAGCAGTAGTGAGAATAGAAGAAATATAAGTACAAAGAGTTGTTCGACAAGGGTGTATACATACACTAGTATTATTTAATATTTATATTCTGAAGACATATTAAGTAAGGCAATGGATTAATGATCATGTCATTAGAATTATTGACATGATCATTAATAACCTGAGATACGCTGTGATACAGTTGTTTTAGCCAAATCACATGAAGACTTACAGATACTTCTTAATTAGGTGACAGCAGTAAGCGAAGAAGAATATGGACCATCACTCAACAGAGCACGAAATATATGATAATAACGAAGACAACTCAGGACATTCGTGATATATATGTACAGAATCAGCCTATTAAAATAGTAAGAGAATTTAAATACATAGATACAACTATTAATGAAAACAATGACAGCTGTCAAGGAATACGAATCAGAATCAAACAGACCAGAAGCGCATTTAGAAGAATACAAAGGCTTCTCTGCTGTAGAAACTTAAACCTTAAGTTAAAAATACGGCTGCTGAGGTGCTACGTATTATCCGTATTTAATACGGGATGAAAGCGTGGACACTGAAAAAAATCAGTGATTTCCTCACGCGAGGAAACTGAAGGCATACGAGATGTGGATGTATCGAAGAGTACTAGAGATCCCATGGGTAGATGGAGTAACTAACTAACTAAAGTACTAACAACTAAGAGGAGAAAATGATATACATGGGTCATGTGATGAGAGAAGATAGATATCTAATACTCCAGGTTATTACGAAAGAAAAAATTCGGAGAAAAAGATCCATAGGAAGAAGACGTAACCCATATAATAACGACTTATTTAGAGCCACTGTCTCAAAATTAAAAATCGCTGCGATGATTTTCATCTTTCGACGCGCAGACAGCTTCTTGAGAAGAAGAAGATACAAAAATTCAATAAATGAATCATTTTGTCGTCAATTTCGAATGTTGTCCATATTGATAAATTTAATGAACAATATTGTTTACTTTTTATTAATATACGGGATTACCCCCTGTGACTAAGTACGATCCTCGAATCTGTCAGATTCTTCAATAATTATATGAAATAATGCTCGACACACCTAATTCATTCTATGACGTCATAATTAATGACGCACTGAAAAGTACCTCTGGGATGCACTTTACCGGCAATTGCTCGGTGGTTTTTTGCCATATCTGGCTACCCTCACTTAGTTTAGCCTGCAAACCAATGCAGTTGCCCAATGTGTGGCACGTGGAGCCATAAGTGAGAGTTAGGTGTCTTATGAGGACCAGTTATAAAGAACCATCTCCCGTCTATCACGCTTGATGTGGTCGTTTCGATAAAAGGTACTACCTCTACAACACACCCCAAACACCCCAACTTAACTTACATGCGTAACAATATATTTATTGTAATACAACTTTCAATTTGCCAAAATTAATTCTATTGTATTAAAGTCACAGTGGTAAGGAGGCAGTCTTAATATCTTTTGACCATATTCTCGAAGCAACTTGTCAATTACATATATATTTTCTGTTCTGTTATTTTTGGCTATTTGTAGCAATTCAGCTTTAGAAAAATGTGGTTTCATATTGTTACCAACCAACTAATAATTTCATCTTTCCTTGAAGTAGTTAAAGATTTTTTATTTAAAAGGACACTATGGTAAGAAGCATTATCCATTACAACCAATGATGACTCTTCTAAATTAGGTATTCATTGCATTCTTATCTACTAAGTGAAAGCTTCGTTAGATTTTAAACGAAAAAATAAATTTGCTTTCGAAACAAATCCTTTACGTGGACCAGCGTGAACAACTAAAAAGGTTACCATCATAACCTCCTAGTTTTTGTACACTTTTGGCACTATTGTCATGCCAAGAATTTGTTTTATTTCCTGTGGAGGTAATCCAAGTTTTATCTGAAAAAACAACTTCTCTTGTAAATAAACTTTCAAGATTTTCCACATATTTACGAAGTAACCTAGCTCAGAGCAGCAATACTAGTTTGCCTAATTAGTGCTTGTTGGTTGTCATCCTTTTTGAATTTATATATATATATATATATATATATATATATATTATATATATATATATATATAATATATATATATATATATATATATTTATATATATATATATATATATATATATATATATATATATATATATATATATATATATATATATTTATATTGAATAATGATTATATGTTGATGGTCATATAATTCAAAGAGTGTCCAAATTTTAATTATTTTGGTTGCCATATTACTGAACAACTACATTTTTAAAAATGAGGTCATTCTTCTGTAATGATAACTTGCAACTTCAACTTCGAAAGCGCATGGTTAAATGCTACATATGGTCAGTCCTCTTATACGGTGTCAAAGCATGGACATTAAAAATATCCGCCATTAATCGTCTAGAGGCCTTTGAAATGTGGCTGCACAGACGTATACTAAAAATTCCACGGACGGCTATGCTGACAAATGTGGCAGTCCTTGGGAGAGCAAATGCTGCTCGCGAGCTGCTTGATAACATCAAATGTAGAAAGATGGCCTATTTTGGACACGTAGTTAGGGGAGACCGATATAATATTCTTCAACTTATTATGATGGGTAACATCGAAGGACGCAGAGGAATTGGTAGAAAGCAGGCCTCTTGGTTGAAGAATATCAGGAAATGGACAGGAATAAGGAAAGCTGAGCAACTCTTTAGAATAGCTCGAGACAGAGACAATTTCGCCATGTTTAATTAATTATCGTCTTTTATAGAAAAAAATAAACAGATATAAAATTTCATGAAAATTAAAGTACTTACCAAGGTTTTTGTTCATCATAAAATTTATACTGAAGAAATCAATACTTACTCTGTTGGTACATAGCCCAAAGGATTTATTACCATACTAGTCTGGTTTACTGGTCATTTATTGGATAAATTCACATCTACCACAAAGGACAAGTAATTGTTCATCAATGGTTATGTCAATTTTTGGTATCAATTTAGTTTCACACTGACTTATAAACATATTCCACGCAAAAGAAATTCGCGTCAACTTATCCGTTTCTAATCCCTAATTTCTCGTTATTTTATTATCAAATCGTAAGAATCTATCTATTTAAATCTAGGTACAGACATGGAAGCTCTGTAAATAGAATTAGAACATTTATCCAAAAATATTTCTCTAATTGGAACGTCCTAAACTAACTCTTTCCAACATCAACCGTAACCATTTTTCCTAAAAAATCGTCTAATTCGTATTTTTGGATGGGTTGCCAAGTTTTATTCTTGGAAAGCTTTGCGGTTTGTGCAGATAATAACTTCCTTAGTAATCTCAAGAGTAATATACTTTCTCCAAGCGTCGACAGGAGTAAATATTTTAAATTTGCGTCGCGGTCCTGGAATAAATCATATTATTTTGTGTAAGTCATACTTTTCTTATTTTGTTGTTGGATTTGTAAACCATTATCTATTACTGGTTGCCATTATCACTTTACTACTCGATGCAAAATGTAATATTTCCTCTTCGTCGTCTGTTTTACTAGAAATGTCTTCTTTATCTGACTCTGATACATAATTAGTGTCAAATTAAGTAGACAAAAGAACAACGTCTGCTGCATTTCGAGATTCTGATCCATCACTTGATTCAGATTTAGTCTGATAGGACTCATCAAACCATTATTGAGCCATTTCTTTAAATATCAGAGTCTGATGAATTAAGTATTCGTTTTCTGCTAGTCAAGCCATAACTTAAATTATCACAATATAATTATGAAGATCATCCTTCTATAGTTCATATAAGGTAAACTTACCAATTATTTTTGACCAAAAGTTGTAACTCATTTACAAAACACCTACAAACAAAAGACTTAGTTCTTAGTTCGCACTAAAATAACATCTGCAAAATATTTCGAAAATGCCTAACCAAATAAGTAACAAGAAGTATGGGAGGGGCGAAGATACAATCAATTGCAAATGAACACTAAACATTGTTTATGCACGCAAATAACTCGAGTTGGTCCAAAGTACCCATCTCATGTAAAAATCGCACAAATTTTATTTTTTTAACAATTTTACAATATTTATTGCATACTTAACATTTACCTTTTAGCAACAATTTTATCACCCCTGAGAGGTGATAGACTTATATGCTTCTGCCAGGAATATAACCTGCTGTTAAGTAATACACTCTTCAAGCTCCCCAAACGTCGACTTTACACATGAAAATCCCCTGACAACATCATTAGAAATCAGATAGATTATATAGCAGTACCAACAAGATATAAAAATATGATAAAATCATCAAAAACCTACCCAGGTGCCGATGTTCCTACGGACCACAATTTGTTGGTGTGCAGAATGGTCATGAGAGTAAAACGGCTTGAGAAAAGATCTAATTTAAACACAATCGACAAAAGTACGAGAACAACTAGGAAAGAAAATAAAGGACATTAACGAGAACACGTCGGATATAATAGAGAGATGGGATAAATCGAGGGAAGCAATCCAAACAACATGTGCGACTCTATTAAAGCGTGACCGACGGAAAAAGAAAGAATGGATGTCTGAAGAGATAATGGATATGATGAATGAAAGACGTAAATTCAAGAATAAAAATGCAGAAAAATACCAGCAGATCCACAAAACCATAAGAACGAAAATTCGAGAAGCCAAAGAAAAATGGTTTTCCAACGAATGCAGGGAAATAGAACAATACGAACAAAAATACGACAGTTACAAAAAAATGCACAAAAAAATAAAATCGATGACAAACTAGAGGAAATTCAATAAGTCACCCAACAGCATAAAAACTAGCGATGGAAATCGTATCTCGGAGCCATCAACGATCTTAAAAACATGAAAATCATACATAGAAAAATTATTTGCATCTGACAGGACTGATGATCACCTATATGGAGAAGGAGAAACATGACCTTCAATCCTTAAATCGGAGATAGAAGATGCCATTACAGCACTAAAAAACAATAAGTCAGCAGTTCCGGACAATGTACCCTGCGAAATATTAAAGATCCTATGTAAATCAGACAAACATTTCCTTGATAATCTAGTTGTACTTTTTAACAACATATATAATAGCGGTAAAATCCCGGAGAACTGGCTACAGTCAACATTTATTACAATCCCGAAGAAACCAAATGCCCAGATTTGTGATGACTACCGGCTTATAAGCTTGATCAATCATGTCACTAAAGCGTTCACTAAGATCATTCATAGAAGAATATATGATAAATGTGAGTCAAATATTGATAGATCGCAGTTTGGTTTTCGGAAAGCACTTGGAACTAGAGAAGCAATTTTCGCTTTCCAGGTGCTTACACAGCGGTGTAGAGACCTTGACAAGGACGTGTATTTGTGCTTTGTAGATTTTAGAAAAGCATTTGACAATGTCAATCATGAACAATTGATAGGTATTCTGCGAAAGACAGGTATTGACGACAAGGACATTCGAATTGTGGCAAACCTATACTGGGATCAAACAGCAAGAGCAAAAATTAGCAACGAACTCACTGAAAGTGTGCAGATCAAAAGAGGTGTCCGTCAGGGGTGTATATTATCCCCACTTCTATTCAATATGTATTCCGAGGAAATATTTAACAAATGTATGAAAAATGCAAATGAGGGCATAAAAATAAACGGCGAGTTAACGAACAATATAAGAGATGCCGACGACACGGTGATCCTTGCCAGTACCATAGACGAATTACAACAAGTAATGGAAAGACTTTATTCAGTTAGTAAGGAATACGGCCTGAGCCTCAACTTCAAGAAGACAAAGTGGATGCTGATAAAGCAAACAGCAACAACCTGCTCCACAATTACGGATAAGTAACATACTAATTGACCATGTAGAATCTTATGTGTACCTTGGCACCAACGTAAATGCAAAATTGGAACAGACCACAGAAATTAAGGCAAGAATAGAACGAGCTAGAGCAGCATTTAGCAATATGAAAAAGCTCCTCATAAGCAAGGGTTTGTCTCTTTCCCTAAAACTACGTATAGTTAAATGCTACATTCTTCCGATCTTGCTGTATGGCGTGGAGGCCTGGACGCTGACGGAGACGCTAACGAGAAAACTAGAGGCATTTGAAATGTGGGTGTACCGACGCATTCTTCGTATATCCTGGACCGAACATGTCACCAACATAGAGGTACTCCAAAGAATGGAAAGGAGAAAGAAATCGTGAACACAATTAAACAAAAAAACCTTGAATATCTAGGCCACATATTGAGACACGATAAGTACCGTCTGCTACAATTGATTGTCCAGGGAAAAATAGACAGTAAGCGTGGGCCAGGCAGGAGAAGACACTCGTGGCTCCAAAATCTGCGGAAGTGGTTCAGGCTCAAATCGGTCGAACTATTCAGAAGCGCCGCAAACAAGATCAAAATTGCCATGTTAATAGCCAACGTTCGCAACGGACAGGGCACTTGAAGAAGAAGAAGAACAATTTTATTTTGTATATGTATAGATAATTAAGGAATACAGTAAACCATAACTAATTATATCCAAAATGGTACGAAAAAATTGATATGAAAAAACGTTCCGGTTCGAAAATGCCCATGATATACATTTTAGGATTAAGTTGACATGCCACAAAAAACAGTTTCAGAACCTTTTTAAAAACTCTTCTAACAAGAAACTACTCACATAAAGACAATTTGTAATAGAGATCTTTGAAACTCGAGTAACGCAAACTTTAGTTGTAAATAAATATTTGGTGCCAATAACAGAAAAACATAAAAATGTCACCAATTTTAACGCTTTACCAAGTCTCTACGTGGCTTTAAACTTTAAAACTAATCTCGAGTTTGAAAGGCTGTGCTTTCCTTTATTTATTGAGGTCTCGCATCGGTCGAGTTGGTCGTCAGGGTCTTTGATAGCCCACAATAAATTGAACAGCGGAAAGTAAATGTTTCGATCTTATTGAGGAAAGGGACAAAAAGTAGATTGATAATACACTTACAAGTTATGTATTTTACCGAAAGGCTTGTTATGAACATAAGTAGTAGTGAGTTATTAGCAGTACAGGAAGTAATGAATTTCACAAATTGGAGACTGCAGAATATGTTGATAATTTTACATAAGATAAGTATAAAACATATTTTCTTGTGGCATCTCTAAGTTAGGTAATATATGTATATTGAATTAAACCTTAATTGACTGTAATTAAAATAACATTTTATATTTTTTGTTATTAACGTTTTGATTTCCAATCCGAAAATTGTTTTCGAAATTATTTTAAAAATTAAGCAATAGTGTGAACTTGTGGATGTTTGTTAACTATGTTGACAATCATAGCGTCAACAGAATGTAGCCTCTGGTTTCTATCCAATCTTAATCCTCAAAGACTAAATTTGTTTATTACTTTTTTTAATCTGGCCAAAATCAATCTATAATATATATTCCTATCTTATATTCTACTATAACATAACCTTAGAAATTACTCTCTTTTTTATACCTGGGTTCTCTGACTATCAACCGTTGATAGCATTTCTTATATGTGTTCAGCTTTATTGCTAAAAACAAAAAAACAAAGAAACAATAAGGAACTTGGAGAGTACACAGTAAAGTAGCTATTGAATCAAGTAGATAGCTGCAGAAGAGTTTGCTGTGGAACTCTGAGGACATCATCACATTTTATATATAAATAACTCAAAAGGACCTAATAGAAAAAAGTCTATATATTAGAGATCAATACTAGTAATAGATTTTTAGAAGTTTGTATACGAAACAATGACTAATGAAAAAACGAGTAAAAATTGTCAGATTGCTGAATAGATTAAGTGTCCGCAGTTATTTAAACACAAACAAATAACAATAACAGCTTGGTTGCTACCTCCAAGCGAGAAAAGTTTTATCACACGTTGAATTGTCTTTTCTATACTAACTGTTTGGCCCAAGAAGAAGAAGTTTCAACATAGTGTTCATTCAATATAAAATAATTTCAATCTTCTTCTTGTCCTTCTTCGGTTTTTCCCATTATGAGTTCGCCGTATTCGTCCTTCGCAGTACTCTATTCTCCCAGTCACCTTCTCTGAGGTCTCTATCTATCACAGCATTTCCGACGTATATTTTCCATCTTGTAGCAGGTCTTTCTCTCCATCTTCTTCCCGGCGGGTCTCAGTTTAATATTCGTTTCGGCCATCTATGCTATGGCATTCTTTGTACATGCCCGTACCACTGCAGGGCTCTATTTTCCAGCTTTTTTGTAATTGAGCATTCTACTTCTATTCTGTTGTGATTTGTAGACATCTTCTCATAAAGTCCAGTTCAACTTTTCTTATTTTATTTCGTATTGTTGTTGTCATTGGCCATACTTCCGCTCTATATAGGGTAACATTTATCACTATGCTTTGAAAGATCCCCTTTTTGTTTTCTTTGGTTAGAGTGTTGTTCCATATCACTCCATAAAGTGCTCTTGAGGCTTGTTTTCCCTGTGCTATTTTCATTTCTATACTTTCATACAAGTACCATCTCGGCTAATCATTGACCCTAAATACTTAAAAGTCTTACAACTCTTAATAGTCTCTACTGCTAAACTTAAGTTCAAATCTGTAACCTCGGATCCAATACATAAGTATTCAGTCTTGCACATATTTATCTTGAGTCCCCAAAGTTTATATTATTCCTGTCTTATGCAAAAATGACTTGATCATCTGCGAAAAGTAGTGAATGTAATAAATATATTCTCCTGTACTGGTATGCCCAATGTTCCGCATTTTCTATACCATCTTTTCAAAGCCTGATCTATATACATGTTAAAAAGTGTAGGTGAGAGACCACATTCCTGTTTGAGGCGGTGTTTGTTTTTGGTTATTTCATTTCCTAAATTTATTTGCACTTGTATTTCTTTATATAGTCTTTGTGTTATATTCACCCATTTCTCATTGCTTCCCATAGTTGTTTCCTGGGCACGCTATCGTATGCTTTCTCTAAGTCGATAAAGGTCATATGTGTTTCAATGTTTTTTTCTTTGTTCTTTTCAATCACCTGTCTCATAAAGAATATATTATCTAAACATGATCTGGCTTTTCGGAATCCGGCTTGTTCTTCGCTATAATGGTCAATGTGTTGTTCTAGTTTTTCTTTTATAACTGATAACAAGATTCTTGCTATTGAGGGCATGACACTGATCCCTCTGTAGTTATTTGGTGACCTTTGGTCACCTCTTTTAAAAATGGAGGACATGTATGATAAATTCCACTCATCGGGAATCTTCTCTCCTGCTTCGATTTTATTGAACAACATTCGTATAAAGGATACTATCCTTGCGCCTCCATATTTCAGCAGTTCCATTTTTATGTTCCCTGGTCCTGGCACTTTATTGTTTTTGGATTTCTTTAGTGCTTTATTTATATCTTCCTCTGTGATTTCTGCTTCTTCAGTTATTATTGTTACAGGGTCGTATGAGATATAAATACTCCGGCCTATTATCCTGCAATAATTTTGTGTAATGCTTTGTCCACTCTTTTGATGTAATTATCTGTATGGTAGTTTTACTTCGTTTATTACATCTGATGTTTTCTATTTTTTTCCATGCTTCCGTTGATCTGTTAATACCTATCGTGTTGCCTATGTCTACGCACATTCTCTCCCAGTATCCGTTTTTCTAGAGCTTTATTCTTTGTTTAATTTGTTGTCTGATGGTAACATATTCTCCCCGTGTTCCTGGGGTTCTGTCGTTTAGCCATTTATAAAATGCACTTTTTTCTCCTTTAATTATCTTTTCTAAGTTGCCACTGTATTTCTCCAAATATGTATTCTTATGTTGTTCAATACCCAGCACTTCGTTTGCCGCTTTGTTTATTTTTTCCTTTAGGTGTTGATACATTTCTGTTGGGGTCCATTATTTGTTCATCTGTAGCATATTCTGTAGACTATTCTGATATAATGTTCGAGTACTAAATTGTTGTAGAAGTTCTATGTTATATTAATACCTCGTATTTGCGATTTTTTGCATCTCCTCATCTTTTTGAAAATTGTCTTTTTGTTGTCTTCTTGTGTATATGAATTTTCACTAATCGGTGGTTACTTGCACATTCTGCTTGTCTGTATATTCTAACATCTTGTATTATTGTTTTGGTGGCTTTTCTTACTATTATTAAATTAATAATTGACCTTTGGTTTCTACAAGGTTTTTCCCATGTGTATCTATGTATGTGTTTTATGCTGGAATCTTGTGTTGGCACAATTAGGGCCATATATATGGCATATATATTGCATACACATTTCATATTAGACATATTTCGATTCCATTGTCGTTTCTAATTTCGTCTTCTCCGAATCGTCTAACTATATCTTCATTATTTCTATATTATTCTATATATATATATATATATATATATATATATATATATATATATATATATATATATATATATATATATATATATATATATATATTATTCATTATCTTCAGAATTTCAATTTAATGTTATATTTGGATATTCGATTGTCTAGAGCAAGTTAAGAATATCCCCCTGAATTAGCTTGGCAAATTATCCCCTGGGATATTACCCAATAAGAGATGAAGAAGAAGAAGAAGACTTATACTTAAAGAAGAATTTACCAACAAAGATGGGTTAATAGAGGGCCAGAGACACAATATCTACAATTAACTACATAATCACACAAAAATCAGAATTTTATATAAATCCTAGGGTTTAACATCAAGTCTCTGAATTGTAGTCAAGTGTTGAGGTCAAGCCGATAGTCAAATTGGCTGTCATAAAATTGCCAATGTCGCCAAACATCCAAATGTTAACATAATATCTTTATTGATAATATTTTTTTTTAAATGATTTTTGGACTGAAAGTAGAAATGTCAAAATCAACTGTAAAATGTAATTTTCAGTAGTAATATCCCTAGGACATTGATAATAAAGACATTATAACTTCTTTTTCTTTAAGTTCCATCTTCTATCGAAGGTTGGAAATCATCATGGCTATGCGGACTCTGTTGACTGCCGCTCTAAAAAGTTCTGCACTACTGCATTCAAACCATTCCCTCAAGTTCTTAAGCCAGGATATTCTTCGTCTTCCCACATTTCGCTTTCCTCAGACTTTGACTATAACAGAGACAAGATAATTTCATGACAATCGAAAGCTCGTTCCTTGGTAACAGCACGAAGCCGAAGGCTGAGTGCCGTTACCAAGCAACGAGCTTGAGACATTTGTCATGAAATTATGAGTTCATCAATGTCATCAATGTCCGAGGGATACTCGGCGGATAATTTTTCGAAAAAAAAAATCATAACTAAACATAACGAAACATTTATTTATTAAAAGTACAGTTTGTGAAAGTACAATTATTAAAATTTAAGTTAATATTAGATTCGTTGCTGTTCTCTACTCTAGAAGATCTATTATTAAAGATCTTTTATTATTTATTATTAAACGTGACATTTTGAAATTTATTTGGATGAAGTTGTCAAACTCGATCGTGTTGTCATATGGATTGAAAATTGCACTGAATGCAATTATCAGTCTAATGTTGACATGATTGGGTGAAATTGTTCCACATGACACAAAATGACGAAATTTGAATGGTTGTTAGAACAGTCAAAAAATTATCATTACAATCAATTATGATTTAATCCCATGTAAATACAATAATGAACTCTACTTTAATTAGTATTTACTAAACTGATATCTCTTAGTTTAAACAGTGCTATAACTTTTGCTCTTATATATTATCTCTTTTTCAAAAAATGAAATAACTTTTGATGCACGCAGGTTTCAGATATTTGGAATATCACCCAATATTAATTTATAAGATGTAACAATCTAAATTGTTGCAACAGATTTCCAAGATGTTTTACTTCAATAGCTCAAAGAATATATTTAGGCAAATATATTTTAGCTGATTAAGTAGCTATTGTTCTGAAGCTATTTTCTTGTAGCATTGTAAATGAATTACTGTTAAACTGGGAATAAGCCACAATTAAAGATAAAAATACGTTTATTGACGTTTCAATTTCCACTTCGGAAATCGTTCTCAAAATACAAACAGTAAATTTACTGTTTGTATTTTGAGAACGATTTCCGAAGTGGAAATTGAAACGTCAATAAACGTATTTTTATCTTTAATTGTGGCTTACTCCCAGTTTAACAGTAATTGATTAAGTAGCTGTATGATATTTTTCCTTCCTCGTCTCTATTTTTTGTTCAAATAGCCGATATATTATGTGTTTATTGTCCTTTTATATTTTGGCATTAAAGTCTTCTATAGTGCATTTGTTTTTGCCTTACAGCTTCTAATTATTCTCCCCTGGACTTTTTTATATTAAATTAATTGCTTTGGATAACTTAATTCATTCAACAACGATGCTGTATTTGACTACTTGATACTTTTCACGCTAAGGTGCCTTTCATAGAGACTTTATTACAACACAAGACAGGCAACAGCTAGGAAGTAAATATATAATATAAGGGTAGATAGAGGGAACAAAGCTAGATTTGTACATTAAAATTGTACATTCTATCCTAAATTTTTTTATGGTTAAATTGTATTGATATTGTACTTCTAGTTTTTAATAAAAATAGTTTTTTTTTAAATTAAAGTGTTTACCAGAGACTACTACGTAAGTCATCTTTACGTAATTATTGTTTTATTATTGTGAAAAGAAAACGTCAAATAATAAATATACACTACCGTACAATCATTTTGTAAGGTTAGCTCCTATAAGTAGCTTATCGTAACATGCGGTTTCTTTGTCACTTACCAGAGTCGCAGTAAGACCTTCCGATCTAACCAGTCCAGTAAATCAACGTTCGAATATCGCAAACAGTTATCCATCAGCCGCTTCACATTCTTTTCTGAGTGAGACTCAAGCAATTATATGTAGTTTTATCAATAATGCTAAACTGCAGGATTACCTCATTTCTTTGGGCACAATCATCAACCCAAAAAACATTATTTTTTCATCTAAATATCTCATAATAGAATTTGCGTGTATTTGGCAAACAAAATCGTAGTAGATAACTTCATAACACAACATGGCTCTACAGACGTACTCGGCGAAGTTGTAACAGCACAAAGAGCAGAAAGACTAGTCTTGTCTGGAGTCTGCCCGTCAATTCCTCATCAAGTATTAGTTAAAGAATTACAGAATATCGGTTAAAAACTTATTTCCCCAATAACATTTTTGAAAATTAGCTCGACTTTTCCCAAATATAGTCATATATTGTGCTTTCGTAGGCCAGTTTATATAATCCCTATTACCAATTTCAGGTTCTATTCTAATAAATTTCGACCAAACACCTTACAGCATATTTTTGTCACAAGGTACACTCACCTGCTTTATTTGCAAAAATACATGACACATATCATCCCAATGCAATAACAGTTCTGTAAAGGAATCAACTCATATTGAGTCAAACAATGAAATACCAAATCAAACAGCTTCAGCAAGTATACTACACAAGCTACCAAACACCCAGCAGTCATCAAATTATCCATTATCAAACCCGACCATATCACCCACACTTACAACTCTTAATGACAAAGAACTTACTACTACTTTATAGCAACACTTTTAATCAACCTCATCAAGCGGCAATACCGTTTTCACAAAGTTCAGGATCAATATCCTCCAATCTATCAGCTCCTTTTCCATTAGATACAACTGCACAAAATTCTAATAAAACATCACCCTAATTTCCTAAAACAACCATTTTAACCAATCTTACAAATAAAATTTCAAGCTCGACTTCTGTCACTACCAATGAGTTTGCTCCAGTACTTCCAAATGTAATAAAGGCACACCATCTAAGTGAAAACTCTAATAGTAATTGCGAAAACGCAAGTTCTTCCATAAAACAAAGTATTGGTGAGATAGTCGGGCCTCCTTTAGAGTCAGCAATTTCATCAGAAAATCTGTTTGCAAAACCGAAACTCGCTAAACCAAAAAACCTCGCTCATCTAAAGTCCCATATACACGGAAAACTTAAAAATTTCATTGATTATGTCCAAGGCTCCCCCGACACTATTAGCGTTGTCAAAGAATTTACAACTGATATGGCTGGTATACTACATCTTTTACAAAGCATCTATCAATATGCAAATAATAAATGTACAAAAAGCAAGTTTACAAAACTTCAAAAGAAACTACACAACCATTTAGGGAATAAGATTTCTGACGTAGATAGTGACTTTTCTGTAGACAATTGTTCAGTATCATCTAACTCCAAATCTGTTAACAATATTTAACTCGATTCTATATATGGCGTAGAGTCATCAATGAAACATTGATGACTCTACGCCATATACCGTGCTGTGAAACTTCCTAACGAGCTTACACTTACAAAAGCCCTGATCATAACAGATTCCCTTAGCTCTCTAAACTCAGTAAAACACATTTTCCGAAACTTCCTTTTGAAAAGTTGCTAAAATACCAGCATGAACATGAAAGAAGCGTCCAATTTTTATGGGTTCCCTCACACGTCGGAATAACAGATGCTGACAGGACTACACGAGAGGCAATTTTAAGTGACTTGTCGAAGCCGATAGACTCGGAGCTGAAGTGTGTTTCCAGTGACTTAAAAACTTATTTTAAAAATAAAGTGTGGTGTTTATGGTGAACTGGATGGTCTCAAACTAATTCCAATTTAAATAAAATTGAAAATAGTGTGTCTCAGTGGTTTCCATCATCGCGCAATAAACGAGAACAAATTGCGGTTGCGCGTTTACGTCTAGGACATGCCAGATTAATGCACTCCTACCTTTTCACAAAGAAAAATCCACCTATATTTGATCAGTGAAACGTTTAATTAACAGTCGAACACTTTTTAACAATTTGTGGTAAATTTGACCAACAACGACAACGCTACAAGATACCAAATGCTCTACCATAGGCTCTAGGTCAAAACTGTTCCTGTGACAATGTATTGAACGATTTCAGATTCATAAACATTTTGTACAATCTGTACTAAAAGGTGTTTAACTTCGTTATTTATATTTTGTTTGGTCGCTAATAACCTTTTGGTGTTTGCGAAATCTTTTTCTAATAAAAAAAACATTAAAGCTGTTTTAGCAGTTGAACCACACTGCGATTTGCAATCAGCGTATCACTTACTTTTCTACATTGCTTACGCCAAACCATCTTTATTCAGTGCCGCTGGCCGACGGATAGTTTAATGACAACAAATGCATTATTCTCCAGTCAAATTAGTTTTAACACGAACTAACTGAACATACGTTCATGAGATTTGACTTAGGAAAGGCGATAACGATGAAACTAAACGCCAATGAGGAGTAACACGTTTCACTATTAGATTTTAGTATTTTTTAGCAATTTTCTTCAAAGTTGAAACACGCTTTTCTCGATTATTACTGGACACAGAAAAGTGAAATAAAAATCAACGATTATAGAAAAAAAAACTCTTTTAAGTGATGGGCGTAAAAATTTTGGTTATAATAGATCGTTAAACAGTATAATCCAATTTTAACAAAAGTTTAAAAAAAAAATAAAAAAGTAAAACCATTATTTTAAAGGCAACATAATTTCAAATAACGCGTCCAAATTTCGAGACATTTTATTGGTAAATAACAGAAAACACTGTCCCTAGGTTTTGGTGTACCGATTAAACATTAAATATACTTTTCAATTGGTAAATCGATTTTTTTGCGTTTTAACCCCTCTACGAGGGGGATTTGAGAAGAAGCCCAGGGGTAAAAGTAATAAACTTTTTTGCAATTTTTTTTTGGATCCCAAAATTAATATTCTCAATAAAATTCAGCTTGTTCCTATGATTTTTAGAGGTTCAGTGGCATTTTCGTCCCTAACGACTGGAGAATTTTAAAGAAGGTATACGACGTTTTAGTGCAAAATACTGCAAACGGCTGCTTGTGCATCCCAATGTATCAGCCTGACAATTACATCTTTACGACGTTTCTGAAGTGCGTGGACTAAAATAATTACCCGTTGATTGACCCGTTCCATACTTGAAACACACACTGTTTATACGGGATCTTTAAGACCGATGATCAGTTTTAGTGTAATTTAGTTAACATCCAGGAGAAAAGGTTAATTATAATTTAATTGTTGTTTTTTAATTTTTGATCTTATACTTCTATACGCACGATCGGCGTTGGAAATTTGAATGGGAGTGAATCTGTGAAACCATTACATATGTAAAATAATAAGTACGATAGAGACAGAAGGTATATTTTCTCTCTCTTACTCTCTCGAGAATCAAAACGTTCCTTTTGTATGTTCCTTTTGTATATATATTTAATATTATATTTTATATAATATTATTTATATAATATTATACATATATATATATATATATATATATATATATATATATATATATATATATATATATATATATAATATTATTATTTGTGTGATATGTTTTGTATCTTGTATCTAAACACTTACACTTACAAATATCTGAGGCACAAAATCAAAATAAACAGAGACAATCAAACACATGAAATACAGAGGCGAATAGCCCTAACATGGGCAGCATGTTGCAAATTAAGCCATATTCTAAAAACTTCAATTCCCATGTGTCTCAAGCAAAAGGTTTATAACCAATGTGTTTTGCCTGTACACACTTATGAAGCAGAGACTTTAACACTCACGCAAAAATCTGCAAATAAACTCAAAGTTACACAACGAGCCATGGAACTTGCAATGCTGAACGTGAGCCTTCGAGACCACATAACAAACCAACGAATTAGACAAAATCCACAAGGAAAACAATTCCTGTAGCTGGCTGTATACCACGTATCACAAAAAAGAGGTTAGTCTTCGTAAGTGGGTATATTTATTTAAAAAACCCTTAAAAGGGCTACATCAAACAAACAAACGTTTTCGGACTAAACAGTCCATCATCAGGTTTAAAATTGCCTAAAATAAGTATAAACCATTTAGTTAAAACAAACGTGGTTATGAAATTTTGACTATGGTTAAAAAGCAAAAATGGCTATACTTACTAGGTTAAAACGCCTGAGCCATCAAAATACATGGGTAAAAACCCTTTAAATTACATATAGTTATAAAAGATTATACATCTTCTTATTAAAAAACTGTGATGTTCAGTATTAAATTAAATATGACTTCAGGTAACATACATTGTTAAATTGAGTTCCAGAGCCGTGAAGTAAACCTCTACGCACGGAGAACAGCTGGAAACTGATTGACAATATACCTATGAACGGTGTCAAAAACAAAATGTCAATGTAACATGGAACTATATTAGCTATACCTATTATTACTACAGCCAAAAGATTCAAAAATTATTTTGATGATTTAAAAAATAATAATAACAGCAATTTAGGTGTTGAGATTTAAAATTTGGGTTATAATCGATATGAAATCACCAATGGTGTTAAAGTCATGTTTAAGAGGATGACCTGTGTATTAGGCAACCTATGTTACTTTATGTCGTATGGAATGTGGTCTAAAAGTGTATTTTATGTTAGATTAGCTATATATATATATATATATATATATATATATATATATATATATATATATATGAAAATTATCCTTTTATGTTTAACACATCTAGGATAGGTAAAAATTTAATAGCAAATATTTGAAGCTAATATAAGACCTATGTGATTAGAGTTAAAATTGAAGAGGCTGAGCTCCTTGGAGACTTGATGAGAATAAAAGTAGAGGAAATGACTGAAGAAGAAGGGGATGGTTAAAGGAGAAAAGGAGTTAATTAACAATTAGAGATAATAGAGGTCCTTCATGCTTACAGCATCTAGCACCCTTTACAAAATCTATTTTAGTAGTAATAAATTCGGTTTGTAAAAACCTAAAATTTGATGTATAAGTGTGCTACTAAGTTGTTGACCAAGAGAAGGTGAGCAATGTTGGATAAGGATTTTTTTGTAATAGGGGAAAAATTATGAATTTTGATAAACGGTTAGATAATGTTTGAATAATTACTGAGTATAAAACTATTGACTGCATGTTTGATATATGAGTTGACCAAGAAATAATGAAAGAAAAGAATGGACAGGAATGTGATGTAGATGTGAAGAGTGAAGGAAATGATAAAATATTATGGTATGATAGATGTGGGTGGTTATAAAGTTAACACTAGGGTCGAAAAGTTATGATGGGAAGGTGTGACAAAAGTTTAGAGAATGGTTGTTTGTAGAAACACAAATATTATGAATTTTGATAAAATGTTAGATAATGTTTGAGAGAATAATGAGTTAAAACTATTGAGTACATGTTTAATAAATGAGTTGACCAAGAAATAATGTAAGAGAAAAGAATGGATAGGAATGTGATGTAGATGTGAAGAATGGAGAAAATGGTGAAATATTATGGTATGATAGATATGGATGGTTCTGAAGTTAACAATAGGGTCGAAAATTTAATGAGGTGAAGGTGTGGCAATGATGTCGAGAAAGTTTGTTTAAAGAAACACAAATATTGTATAGGATTAAAGGTGTTGAAGTTTGTATAGGATAGATGGGCAAAGAAAGTAAGGCAATATTGTGAAGCGTGGACTATGAGAAGAGTTGTCGATGTAAGGGTTGAAAGTCCTGGTTGAACGATACATGACGATTAATGCAGTTGGGGCTACTTTGCTTTTCTTTGACTATTTCCAAGTCTTCATATAGATCTAATTTTAGAAAAAATTTTTGAGGGATATTATGTAACAAAGAGACATCTTCTGGGATGTTGAGGGTATGTTTATGTTGTGCAAGATGTTGTGAGAAGGTGGAAGTGTTTTCTTTTTTAGTGTGTTCTAAGAAACGGGAAGTTAGTGATCTACAGGTTCTACCTATATATGTAGCATCACAATCAGAGCACTGTAATTTATAAACACCATTACGATCCATGTAGTTGATGGGATCTTTTGTATTGGTTAAACATTTTTCTAGATTGTTCGGAACTTTGAAAGAAATGTGGGTGTTCTCAACGGATCTTTTTAGGATATTTTTATTATCTCCAGAAAGACGTTCTTGAAGATATGGTAAAGAAGCGTAATGTGGTTTGATGGTCAAGTCTATGGGGAACGCAGTCTCCTTCAAAAGTTTGAGTTGTCTCTTATTTATTAGTTTGTTAATGATATTGTGGTCATACCCATTGTTGAATGCTATTTGCTTAAGGGTGTTGAGTTCTGTATGGTAGTTAGATTGTGATAGTGGGATTGTTAATAGGCGATGAATGTAACTATGGAAGGCTGCATATTTGTATGACATTGGATGGTTGGAAGATAAAGGTATGATATGCTCAGTTTATGTAGGTTTTCTATAGATACTGAAATCGAAGTGGTCGTTTAATCTGGTAATGGTAAGGTGGATGATTGATGTTTGGGTGGATTTGATTTATTTTAGAGAGTAACAGATCAGCTGAATTTGAGTTACCTGATATGAAGACTAAACAGTCATCAACATATCGAAACCAATGGAGAATTTCAGGATTTTTCATAATGTGTGTGGATTCTAAGTGATCCATAAATATATCAGTTAGGAGAGGGGAAAGGCAACTACCCATGGCTAAGCCATCAGGTGGTCTGTAAAATTTACTGTTGAAAACAAAAAAGTCTAGAGCTAGGCAAGTTTGTAATAATTGAATAATTGAGTTAGTGGTAGACATAGTGATAGAATTTGCTCGTAGAAGAGAGTGGACCAGATTAATAGTTTCTTGTTTAGGGACTGAAGTAAATAGGTTGCTGACATCGAATGAAAGCATTGTGATATTAGGATGAAGATTTATTTGTTGAAGATTGTTGACTAGATGAATGGTATTTTTGACTGAAAAACGAGGGGTGAAGTTCGTCAAGTTGTTGATGAGATTCAATATGAATTTTGACAGAATAGAAACTGGAGTATTTACGAAATTAACAACAGGACGAATGGGAATGCCCTCTTTGTGTATCTTAGGTAAACCATACAATCTGGGTGTTAATGGGTTGCTAGGTATTTTATAATATGGAGCGTCATGTTCTGAAAGAAATTCTGTGAAGAGTTTATTGGTGGCTTTGATTTTGTTAATGAACTTTTTTGTTGGATCTTCGGGAAGTAAAGTGGAATTGTTATCTGCAAGAAATGTAGTGACCTTGTCGTTATATAAATTTTGATCTAAAATGACAAGGCAATTGCCTTTGTCTGCTTTACTAATGATAGGATTATGGGATTTAATTTTGTTTTAAATAGACTTGAGGATTTGGAGTTGGTCTTTCTATTTTTTGTTTGATAATTGTGAAAAAGAAACATTGACTGAATAATTTTGAGAAGTAAAAGGTGAGTTGGTGGATAATGAGTTATTTGATGTGTTAAATCAGACAAAGATCACGAGTTCAAGACGTCATCGAAAGAACCACGACGCTTAAGTGGAACTGGGCAGGGCACTTAGCCAGAACACAAGACGGACGGTGGACAAGACTTATTATGGAATGGAGACCCAGAAACTATAAAAGAACCGAGGACGACCACCGACTAGATGGACTGATGATATAAAACGTGTAGCGGGAAACTGGCTACAAGCGGCCCAGTGTAGAGAACACTGGAAAGAACTGAGGGAGGTCTATGTCCAGCAGTGGACGCGATTGGCAGATTGATGATGATGTTTTGTATTATTTATTAAACGTTTATAAATATTTTAGGCTTTTGTATTTTAAAATAATCACTGTTTGACCGAGAACTGTCAATTTTGAAATCCGTTAGTGTCATGTCCAATTGGCACATCCTTTTCGTGTTTGGTTCATACGCTGATGTTTGTGAGTTCAAATCCCAATATGAATTTCCTTTTTTGTTTTTGAAATATTAAAAAAACTCAAGTTAATCTTATTAAAAATATGTAATATACACAAAAATGCTAAATTTTAAACTAAAATGAAAATTTACGGCATAATTCGAGTTGTTGGTTTTTTATTTTTATCTTCGTAAAGTAAGTACTGTATATTGGCAGTTTTAAATAATTATGAATATTACATTTTAATTTATATTATATTATTATGTTGAATTATGTTGCAGTGTATTTATTGTATTGGAAATTTAATATTAAGGCTTATCCTCGAAAATTCTAACGGTAAATTTCAGTTTGCTATCTCTATTTCAAAAATTTCTTTCTTTACGAAAACAAAATCTGTTCATGAAGTAATATTCTAAACTTCGTTTAGATCTCTTTCAAGCCCAGGTCAAAAATGCGTTTACCTTTTACTCGAGCCGATTATACACCGAGACAACCCCTGCAGTGACAGGTTTTGGCTTACAATAAGACCATAAATCTCTTTAGCGGTATTTTGAGTAAATATAATAACAGATCAAAGTAATATAATCTATTCATAAATTTACAATGTAACAAATGTACATACATAATTTATTTGTTATTTTTTTACGGAAAAATTGGCTGTCTGAAGTTTAACGTAGATTAAAGTTTACGGAAAATAAAAATTATAAAAAAAAGATTATTATTATATATCATAAAAATTTGATTAGTATCACGATCATTAAAATTGATAAAATGAAACGATATAAATATAGAGTTATGTCTAATGTTTCTTCAGAAGGTGTTTCAAATAAAAATTATAATAAAAATGAAACTATGTAAATATAGAATTATGTCTAATGTTTCTTCAGAAGGTGTTTCAAATAAAAATTATAATAAAAATCTTGAAATTTTTGTAGCATATTTTCCCACAGTTCCATATATTTATCAATCTTTTCGAATAAAATATTTTTTGGGGTCCATACCGCAAACTAACAGTATTCTCTATTCGATATAAATAACAAAATAACTGTCCTTGCTTTGGATAGTAATAGAAATCAGTTCTCTAAAATTTCTTGAAGGAAGGAATAATTTAGTCACGCTATCATTTCCAATTTTGATTTTTGATATTGAATTTGATAGGTTGTGATTTATTACACCAAAATCTAATAAAATATACCATGACATAAGAAATAGTTTCAGAATAAGTTTGATGTGTTGTTTATTATCATTCAGTCAGAGACTAATTTACTTCTTACAGTGCTAATGTAACAGACAATTAATATTGTCAAATGAAAGAAATAAGATAATTTACTTGTGTGCTTGTGGTTAGTAAACGTCGGCCCTATGCAACTAATTGTCAACAAAGAACGGAGTACAAAAGTTTAAATTTATGAGATTTATGAGGAGCATTTATGAAACTTAGATGTATACTGAGTACTTATTTCAAAAATTTACAACTAAGGATTTAATTTGTTATATGTAAATATACTCCTAGATCTAGAGAAAATGGGAGTGCGACAATGGGAATTACTGGCACAGGACCGACAAACATGGAAGGCAATAGTAACCGCGGCAAAGACTTACGAAGAGTTGTAGCGCCATTGATGATGATGATGATGATGATGAAATATACTGTATAACTATTTATATGGATGTGAAATATGAATCATGAAGGATAATATGATGGATATTTTGACATTTTAGGATGTACGTTGAAAAATTAAGGCAAATATCGAGCACAAATTTAATAATCAAATCTTGCCCAAGTACTTTCGCTTTCTACAGCATCATCGGGGGAATCTGAAATAAGCCAAGAAAAGTTTTTTTAAATGAAGAAAATTAATAAACTTCGATAAAAATCTCGAAGTTAATGGATGATAAAAGTTTTTTGTGATTAACATTTTAGACTTACTTCGTCAAATTTGGTCTATCCAGCAAGCGCAGATGCCCCTGATGATGCTGTAGAAAGCGAAAGTACTTGGGCAAGATTTGATTATTAAATTTGTGCTCGAAATTTGCCTTCATTTTTTAAAGTTCATTTATTCGAGCATTCAACCTTATATCAATAATTAAGGATGTGACTCAGGTATATGATAAAGTATGGTAAAGACGCCATAACTATAAACTAAGACTACATTTACCAAAACAATACTCTCAAATAATTGACTCCTCCATCTTGGAAAGATATTTCAGAATTAAACAGGAAGAAACATACATGGAATTGACAGATATTACAGCAGGGCTGCCACAAAGAAGTGTCTTTACCTTTTGTATACGTGTTATATTATTGTCCTAGAAAATATACAATTGCAACATTTACCGAAGATATTGCTATCATAGCAATATGCAAAACCAGCGAGGAAGCGACAAAGAAATTACACGGATGTTAATCAAATATATACTCCAGGGAAATAAGCAAAAAATAGACCATGTTCGTGACACTCAATAATCCAGGTCGCTGACAACTTTTTTAGTTATCGTAGACCTCTAGGAAGAAAACCTACTTATTTTTTGCCTTGAATTTGGAGCTTTTTTTTAATTATTGACAATTTAATGCAAAAAACGCGACTGTTTCTATGATTATTGATACTAGTATTAAAAAAAATAGATTTTTGGAAGAAAATTGTTTTGCACGAATTGTTTAAACAAACTAGACTATTTATTAATTAATTAATATATAAACAAATTACTAATTCCTAATGTACGTAGAAATTACATACAAATTAAAAATAGATCATACAAAATAAAAAAATAAGAATGATCAAAATCCATTGAGTAGATCCGGAGATATAGAAAATTTTATTAGTTTGAAATTGCTTGTTTGGTTTGGATTTGTAGGTTCTTCCTAGTCACCATTTGAACTACATTTTTAAAAATTCGTAGAGGGTCCTGTAAAGGTACCATGTTTGTGCAAATTTTTTACCAAAAAATACGAATCCCATTCCTTAACATGGAAAAAAATGAGGTTCCTTAATTATTATAATCAAATTAGCTGTGAATTATCATCTTTTCTTTGACTTGATCTACTACTTGTTGTAATTGGTCGTAAAACACACTTCCCTTGTTGTTTGAGGCTTATTATTTTCTAGGCCGTATACTCCGATAATGTTCAGGTTTTCCTTCTCCATTCTTATCTTTGATGTTACTATTCTTTCTGATATGTATTGACACTCTTTAATGTAATTTTGATACCTTTGGTGTATTAGTAAGGCTACACCTTCTTTGGTCCTGTTTTCTTTTGCTACTCCACTGTAGATTAGTATGTATTCACCTAATTTTGATTGACCTTTTCCTTTATTTTTTGTTTGTTGTAGAGCACAAATGTCTATTTCTTTCTCTTTCAACACTTGGGTTATTTCTTGGTCCTTGAGTTGAGTGATCTGATATTCCAAGTAATTCTCATCTGGGTTTTGGATGTTTTTCGCTTGTCCTTATTTCTTGCCGTAGTCGTCTTCATAGTATCAATCCGGTTCCGAGACTGTATATTGTTTCTTTGAGCAGTATTTGATTTTACGATTGGTAGGTTGCTAACCAATAAATATAAATAATTAAATTTCATATTCAAATACTGCAAATTTGGTTATTACTCTGAGCTCATGTAAAGAAGAAAAGAAAATAATAATTCTGATTGAAATACAAAAAAAATGTACTGGATGATTGACCAAAACTCTACGCTGTTTCTATATAATAAATTATTATTATATAAGCAAATACTGAAACAATTTTATTATTATAAAAACAGTATAAATATTTAGAAAGAAAATGGAAAATCAACAGAAAATATTTCTATTCATATAAAAATTTAATAAAATTATAGGTACTTACTGCTTATTTATATAACATTTCCTATTTTAAATACAATAAACACACTGGTTTGTCAAAAGTCGGAATAAGCTGTAATAATGTTATTCAACTTTATTTATCCTCCTCCGAGGGTTTTACCTACCTGGCGAGAGTCCAGAAGCTACCGACAAGGACACCCTGTACTGACGGACAGAAAATTGCGTTTAGCAAAAATTTGAAATTTTTTAAAAGTTTATATCAAATAGCTGCTTTGTGTTACACTTTATGTTAAAAATAAAAACAGATTCGAAAAGTGGGTCAATTTCGTTTATTTTAACCAAAAATATTTGAAAAAAAATATTGTTTAAACAATTTATTAATTTACAACCAAATAGTGCACTAGAACTTTTTTAGACCTTCTATATAAAAAAAAAATCATCTCAATATCTGCCATAGTTTTTGCGTTATTTGATATAAACTTTTACATTGGAATTTACCTATGGCCAGAATCGCGAGGATCGGCCTTAACAACAAAATAAACAATAAATTTTACTGTAGAGTATGTTTAAAATAATTTTTTGCAGTCAACTCCTTTTATACATCTATGAAAATAAAAATATGTATTTTCAATAAAATATTGATGCAATCCTTCATTTACTAAACTCCTATTAGGTCTTTTGTTTTCAACTATGTTTTCAACTTTGTTTTCAACTCAAAATGAAAATTAAATGTTTTCAATTTGGTATAATTTCTGTAAAACTACGTACAGTATATTTTCAACAGTTGTTTATAATTATAAAAAAAAATAAATATACAGGTTTTTTTCTAGCATTGTTCTTAACTGTTTAACCTAACTAAAATTAATTGAGTACTATAAGCTACAAGCTACGGCAACAATGAAAAAACTTTTATAATGGTTTTAAACAACTAAAAAGTTATTCAAAACTAGCTCGACTTAATAGAAAAATGTAAAGAGTATGGTTTCTTTTATTATTACAATTTGCGATAAAGCTTTATGTTGTGTACGGACATAAACGTTTTTCGAGTAGGTCAATTTCCTTAGAAAATAGCAGCTTGAGTGCCCGAAGGTTTCAACTCTCTATTTGTTTCTTCCTCATATTGTTCTCTTACTCTTTTTGCGCTCTATTTTTGCCACCTCAAAGAGACTAAATGAATTTTTCTTTGTCTTTAAAGCGTCTTTTAGAGTTTTATTTTCGGAAAATATCAAAAAGAAAATTTTATTTTCAGTTAGAAAGTACACAGGTTTATATTAAATCAACTTTAAGTATTTTTTTACAAAAGCAAAGAAAATTGCCCTTAAATTTTCTTGTAGTGCAAAATAATTTGTTTTGTTTTATAAACTTCAACTTCATTAAAAACCTTAATAGCTCGGGATAAAATAACTTCTGCTTGTTTATATCCCACAGAAAGTTAACATAGAATATGACATTGTTGGGTGCTTTGTGTAAGATAAATATACCACCATTGTAAGTGTGTATACAGGAGGTACAGTGATGTCTAGGTTATTTAGAATTGTGCTGATAAGATGACAGAATGGTGTCTCTAATCTTCTTCTTGACTGAAACGCCGAGAGAAATCTGTCAGCAAAAGTGTTTCTGAAAACAGAAATGGTTGGATTTGCCGCCACCCTTGTAGCATATGAAAGACTTAAATATTCCCTTCTAACAGTGCATGCTCTTAATAGGGCTTGTATAATGTGCCCCCAATGCTATCCTAATTGCTAAATTAGAAACTGGATCGAGAATTTTTAGTATTGAAGTTTCTGTCGAGTTGTACTTAACTGCCCCATAATCAAGTTTTGAGCGAATTAGGGATCTGTAAAAAGTCCGTAATATTTTAAAGTCCGCGCCCTGTTGCTTGTGATGACCAGGTCGTCCACAAATAGACAGACTTTGTATATAGGTAAAAGTGAGTTGGCAATATTATTGATTGCAATAAAAAATAAAGTAACACTAAGAGTGGACCCTTGAGGAATACCGTTTGAGTACGTTTTAATATTAGAATAAGTTCTGTCTATTCGAACTAAAAAAGATCGCTTTAGGAGAAAGTTACGAATAAAATATAAGATGTTTTCTTGAATTGACCAGCTTGACAAAGTACTTAAAATATCCTGTCTCCAAATTGTATCATAAGTGGGAGTTGTTTCGAAAAAAAAAAACAGCTAAACAGCCCTGCCCATAGCCAAGTGATTCATGTAATACAGACTCTATTCTTCTTCTTAACATGCCATACACCAAAGTGCGTAGGCGACTATCTCATTACTAGAATTCTGTTCTTGGCGGCGTGACACAGCTCACCTGTATTGTGTATTCCTGTCCATTCTTTAATATTCCTTAACCAGGATAATTGTTTGCGGCCGGCTCCTCTCCTACCTTCGATCTTCCCTTGTAGGATTAACTGTGGTATTTCATATTTTGCTCCTGTCAATATGTGCCCAAGGTAACCAATCTTGCGTTTTTTAATTAATTCAAAGAGTTCTCTTTCCACGCCGGCTCTATTAAGGACGTCATCGTTTCGAACTCTATCCACCCAAGGTATGCGCATCATTCTTCTCAATGACCACATTTCAAATGCTTCAAGTTTGTTGATTGATGTTTTTTTCAAAGTCCACGTTTCCATACCATAAAGCAAGATGGACCATATGTAGCACTTGACCATTCTGTAGCGTATTTCGAAGTTTAGGTGTTGATTACATAGGAGCGGTCTGAATTTCACAAAAGCTTGTTTTGCGTTTGTATTCGGGTTTTTATCTCGTGTTGTGGATCCGATTGGTCATTGATTGTGGTGCCAAGGTATTTAAAAGTTGTCACGCGATTTATACGATTGTCACCTATGCATATTATCGGGTTTTCTGGAGGGTTTCTGCTAATGACCATATATTTCGTTTTCAAAATGTTGATTTTGAGGCCATATTTTTTACCTATGCTATTTATCCTATCAAGTAATAACTGCTGATCTTCCAAATTATCAGTTATAATCACTGTGTCGTCCGCATAGCGTAGGTTGCTAATTGGTATGCCGTTCACCTTAATGCCTAATTCCGTATCTTCTAATGCTTCCGCAAATATATTTTCAACATATAAATTAAAAAGCCATCGGAGAGAGTATGCAGCCTTGGCGGACACCTTTCCAGATTTCAAATTCATCCGTATATTGGTCTCGATCAATCCTCACCTTTGCCATTTGGTTCCAGTATAGATTCTGAATAATTCTGATCTCCTTCTGGTCAATGTTGGCCCTATGTAGTAGTTTCATCATGATATCATGTTTAACATTGTCAAATGCCTTCTCGTAGTCGATGAAGGTGAGGTAGACATCTTTTCGTTGATCTAAGAAGTTTTGTATTAAGGTGTTCAAACATAAAATTGCCTCTCTTGTTCCTAGTCCTCCCTTAAAACCGAATTGTGTTGACCCGCTAAGTTCTTCTAATATCTTGTACATTCTTGAGTGTAATATCCTAAGGAAGAGTTTCAACAAGTGACTCATTAAACTGATTAAGCGGTGTTCATTGCATTTTGTGGCATTAGCTGTTTTTGGGATCATCACAAAGGATGACTGCAGCCATTCTCGCGGAATGTAACCAGTATCATAAATTCTATTGAACAGCCTTACCAAGATTTCGATATTCTCCTCGTCTAGTAGTTTTATTGCTTCTATATTAATTTCATCTGGACCTGTTGCTTTATGCATCTTTGTGGTTCTAACTGCATATTCTATTTCACTTCGCATTATTGATGGCCCTGATAAGTTTTCGGAAGGAAGTTTGCGCGTTGGTTGTGTTGGTCTTTCGTCATTAAAAAGGCTTTCTGCGTATTCTTTCCACGCCATTGCTATCTCCTCTTCTGACTCTATGTATTCGTTTCTGTCGTAGACAGACCTCTGACAGACTCTATGTCTACTATGTTATCAGTAGTAGACCTAGATTTTTTAAAGCTGCTTTAAATAAAGCTTAGAAGTTTATTTTTCTCTTGGTACCACCGCAACATATGAAAGAGATGGGTATATAAGATTTTTAAGTACGGAAATTATGATAGGAACTTATTACAGGACGAGAATTATTTTATCTTTGTCTCTTATTAGTTTTTAGTCTTCACGTGTATCTTCTCAAATATTCAAAGTATATGTAGAAGGCTAATCGTTTGAAAGAAAGATACGTTTTGTCGCTTATTTTGTGTTTTAAGGATCACTAAAATTTTTGCCACCTTCGAGGTGCTAAGGTATTCGTTTAAACGCAAAATCGCAGTAAATATATTGCAAATTGCATAACTTGTATGCATTTATCCAAGATTTCTTTAAAAATCTTGCCAGAGATTAGGTCGAAAACCGGATGCTTTTCTGATGTTCACTTCTTCAAGTATTATTTATTTTACTTGGTTTGCTGTAAATTACGTGTAATACAGGTCTATTTTAAATAGTGTTGACAAAAATTTGGTTAAGTCCGTTTTTTCTGCTGTGCATAGTGTACAACGATTTGGTATACATGCGTTTCAAAGGTGCTTGTCAAATAGACCAGCTTTGTCTTTATCGTTCTTGGTCCAAATATTGGGATTATTTTTAATTGGTGCGTTGTATTGGTCGGTTGTAACTAACTCCTTTGTTGTTTTATTATTTTTTTTACATTATTAGTTGAGTTTGCCAGCCGTATAAACTACATTTACCTTGTATCCATATTTATAATATTGTTCGCGTATTGATTTCTAATAGAGTGATAGTGGGTGGCTTATATTCACTGGAAGTTACACATTACTTTTAACACGTTTTCTTAAAATATAGCTAAAAGTGCTTTATTATTAATTTTTATATAGGATGTGATTTACATGATACATTTACACGACCTTGTTTAATCAAGCCAGGTGAGCAGTAACAGCATCGTGACTAGTTAATCTTGTGTTAGTTACTGCTGATCGTTTGGATATGTTTAGTCATTCTGTTAGGGATGGTAACGTAGGACGAATTTTTAATATTTATTTGATAGATTTTATATATATATTAGAATTAAATGGCAAAATATATGGTGTAGGAATACAAATATCCTAGCCTCATCAGACACTTATATCAGCAAAAGTATCTGATGAGGCTGGGATAGGCCGAAATGATTCATGAGACTTTATTGATACCGATTCGAGCACGGGAAGTTTAACGAACTTGTTTTCCTAGGGCATATATTTGGCTATTTAATTCATCAAAGCGACAGCAGCTTATGCTAGAAGATTTATTCTTATATTATATCTTTTAGCAAAAGCTGCTATCGCTTTATTGAATTAAATGGCCAAATATATAGCCTAGGAGGACAAATTCGTTACTTCCTGTACACGAATTGGTATCAATAAAGTGTTATGATCATTTCGGCCTATTCCAGCCTCATCAGACACTTGGGCTGATACAAATTTAAACTCGAAAAGTTCAAAGAATGTCTTCCAAAACTTCACTACAACAGTAGTTAGCGTACAAAGGCGCCACCTGCTTTGGCGGCTGTGATCGAAAACGATATGATAATATTGTTTTCTATATGTGAAACTGTGTTTGTTTATATCGACAGTCACTAATATCCAGTATTCTATATATATATATATATATATATATATATATATATATATATATATATATATATATATATATATATATAAAACTGTTTTGGATGGGTTAGAGTCAATAAAAGGGGCTATTTGTTGACTATTTTTTACTCGAGATTTCAATTGTGATTACAATTAGTATCAAGAGCTTCTAAAAAATACAAAATATCTTACAAAGTTGAACTAGAAATAAAAAAATTTTTGTTAACTCACCAAATACAATTAGTTTTTTTTATATAAAACTGCTGCTTACATAGTAAATACAAAAAATATTAATAAAAAAATGTCCTATTCTAATAAATGTTTCTCTGAAAAATTTTGATTAAAAGTTTTTTAACAAAAACAATTGAATTTGTAAACAAAAATTTAATAGCTACAAACCAGCCTAAATGTCATAAATACAAGCTTAAAAATTTTAATTTTAGAAATATTGTCAAAAATAAAATTTTGTTTAAAAAATTCTTCTTTGTTTAGTAACAAAAAAGAAGAAGTTTTATTCACCATTGATAGATGCCCGTCAAAATGTAACAAATACATGGAAAATTCAAAATGTGATATTTTAATGACTGCATATATAAATTACATAGAAATATAATAATTATAAATTTTGCTTAGATTTTGAATTTCTGACATTTTGTTTAAATTATTATCACTTTTGCTAATACAAACCATTTCCAAAAAAGTTCTTTTAAATTTATTACTTTCACTACATTAAATTTTAATATTATCAAAATCCATAATATGGTCTTTGTCTATTACATGCTCTGCCAAAGCACAAGATGGTTTCTTAATTCTGCAATCACTCTTAAGAAACCATCTTGTGCTTTGGCAGAGCATGTAATAGACAAAGACCATATTATGGATTTTGATAATATTAAAATTTAATGTAGTGAAAGTAATAAATTTAAAAGAACTTTTTTGGAAATAGTTTGTATTAGCAAAAGTGATAATAATTTAAACAAAAGGTCAGAAATTCAAAATCTAAGCAAAATTTATAATTATTATATTATTTCTATTTAATTTATATATGCAGTCATTAAAATATCACATTTTGAATTTTCCATGTATTTGTTACATTTTAACGGGCATCTATCAATGGTGAATAAATCTTCTTCTTTTTTGTTACTAAACAAAGAAGAATTTTTTAAACAAAATTTTATATGTCAAATTTTAATATGTCAAAAATAAAAATTTTTAAGTTAGTATTTATGACATTTAGGCTGGTTTGTAGCTATTTAATTTTTGTTTACAAATTCAATTGTTTTTGTTAAGAAACTTTTAATCAAAATTTTTCAGAGAAACATTTATTAGAATAGGACATTTTTTTATTAATATTTTTTGTAATTAATATGTAAGTAGCAGTTTTATATAAAAAACTAATTTTATTTGGTGAGTTAACAAAAAATTTTTTATTTCTAGTTCAACTTTGTAAGATATTTTGTATTTTTTAGAAGCTCTTGATAATAATTGTAATCACAATTGAAAGCTCGAGTAAAAAATAGTCAACACATAGCCCCTTTTATTGACTCCAAGCCATCCAAAACAGTTTTATATTTTTTCCAAACGAGTCACAAGTACTTCTTTTTTCTTACTCTTATATATATATATATATATATATATATATATATATATATATATAATATATATATATATATATATATATATATATATATATGTATATATATATATATGTATATATATATATATATATATATATATATATATTATTATATATATCAAGCTTTATTAAACATTATGTATGTATAGTAAGAGTATCTTGCAAAATTTATATTAAAGTTTTTTTTTATAGGATATCAATTGGAAGATCTCTGTAGTTAGCAGCATTTTGTTTGGTATGTAAAAAAGTCTTATTTATATTCATAATAATAAGTTCATTGGAAACTAAAATTTATGGTGTCTAAAATTTATTTTATATTAAACTTTACAAAAACGTTTACATCTTCGTAGTGTTCTACAACTGCTGTTTCATAATAGTAAACTGCATTTAGGGTTTATAAATTTTTTTCTGAAGTCTACACGTTTAGCATTTGAGTAACCTTTGTTTTAAGCACTTATCCTGTTGTATATAGAACGTGGCAAATAATTTTGCAAACAATTAACTTTTTACAAAAAATTTAAAATACCACTTAAGCACTTAAAAAACTAGAGTCACGGATATGATAATAAATTCCATGTAAAAGTAGGATTGAACCAAGGCTCGGTGTTTATTCCTTATTTATTATTACTAGTGGTGGATCCAATAATAGCGAAACTACAGAAGAACATTAGCTGGTTCCTAGTGTAACAAGATGATGTATTATTAATAGAAAATAATGAAAAGGAATTTTGAACCAAAACTTAAAGAGTATAGGTTAGCCCTTAAGGAAAAAATGTTTTAAAGCTTAGTTTGGACAAAAGAGATTTTTTAAAATAATAAGTTAAAGACGAGTATACTAAAGATACAGAAACGGTATGTGGCACCCCAGGAGTGACCCAGAGGAAAGGCATAGCTTTCTTATCGCATACGCACATAGCGACGGTTTTTAGTTCAATCAAGACAATTTGATTCGATTCCAATATCCAATAAATTCGACTTGATTCTAATCGATTCTATTCGATTCCAATCAATTTGATTTAATGACATTAATTCGATTCGATTTCAATCAATTTAATTTGATTCAATTTGATTATAATCGATTTAATTTGATTCAATTCCATTCCAATCGATTTAATTTGATTTAATTCAATTCCAATCGATTCCAATTCCAATATATTTATTTCGATTTAAATTTGATTCTATTTGATTCGATTCGATTCGATTTAATTTAATTTGATTTGATTCGATTCGATTCCATTCGATTTGATTCGATTTGATTTAATTTGATTTGTCTCGATTCGATTTTAATCTACTCGATATAAATTAATTCGATTTCAATCGATTTTTTCACTATATTTTTGTATACATATGGAGGTGGTAGGAAAGTTTTGTGAATCATCACTAAAATTTTGCACAATGTTAGCGATACTATCAATATGAGGAAATTGGAAGGTAGAATTAATAGATTTTTCATTTGGTTGCGGGGAAATTGGAACGGATACTTAACTTTCATTAAAAACGTAAAATAAATGTAATCTTAGTATATGGACCCACTGAGACAAGAATAAACCACCATAGAGAACTTTTATGAACAAATTGACACGATCTTTAAGCTGACTAAGAAGCAAGACATAAATGTTTTATTGGGAGATATAACGCTAAAGTGGGTGAAGGAGGACCAAAGAATTGTGTAGGGCGATATGCACTTGGGGAGTTAGCAAGGCGGCTAAAACAAGACAACACATAGGTATGTGGAAACGAAATTTAAAGTAAACGTGAACTTAAGAAAAGTAAGAGAAGAAAATTTAGAAATTTTAACTATTGACCAAAAACGGGAAAAAATTGAACATGCCCTTGTATCAGTTAAAAAAGAAACGTTCTAACGACTTATGGAAAAAACAAAACCTTGATGATAAAACGAAAAAACAATAAAGCAAAAGACGTGAATAAATAAAAAAAAGTTCAGAAAAACATCAGAAAGAAAACAGGAGGCAAAATAGAGGTGGATCACCGACAGATACAAGAAAATAGATTATCAGGATAAAAAGTATAATAGCTTGAATGTACAACAAAAATTTAGGAAATGACAGGTTCTGGAAAAAGCACAAGAACGAATATCCTTAAAAATAATAAAAAAATGTTTTACTAATATAAAGAAAATATTACAGGATACTGGACCAATTGTATTTAAAAAATATTTAATGATGAAAGAGAAGAACTATCATTAGAAACTACAGAGGATACCGGACCACCAATATTGCGGGAAGAAGTCATCTATGCCATCAAAAACACAAAATAGGGCAAAGCTACCAGACCAGATGATGTACCCATCGAATTATTAAAACTTAGTGATGAATATGTCATTGACGTATTGGTTGAACTCTTTAATATAAGTTATCAGACTGTCACATTCCCCAGACAATGGCTGCAATCGACCTTTGTCGCAATACCCGAAAATCTAAGTGCAATATCCTGCTCAGATCACAAAATTTAATGAGTCACACTCTCTCTTTAAACATTTATAATATTCAGCATAAACATAATAATAATACTCAGCAGAATTGTTAAGCTCTTGAATATAAAATTAGTGACACAATTTGGCTTCAGGATTTGGAATCAGGACATATATACTTATGTTAGATAGATTTTGAAAAGGCATTTGATAAGGTTAAATATAAACAGCTTGTAGATATGGTGAAAATCAAAAATATTGACAGTCGTTATATGAAAATTATATCTATAAATTTATATTGTAATCAAATTGCCAAGGTAAGAGTTAACAACCAGAACATCAGAGGTATCAAAATATAGAGAAGAGTCTGCTAGGGTTGCGTCCTGTCACCACTACTTTTCAATGTCTACAGTGAAGCAGTATTTAAAGAAGCGCTGTTATATTCAATAGAAGGTATATCTATCAATAAAGAAGTTTTAAATAACTTGCGTTTTTCAGAAGATACAGTGATAGTGACGGACAACACAATGATTTACAAAACATAATGCAACGGCTTAATGAATACTGTTATGAATACGCACTAAGGATGAATTCGGTCAAATTGGTAGAAACTTTAATAAACGAATAGCAGAACATAAAATCGCTTTCAATAACAGAAAAACAGATTCGACATACGCACTTCACCTTTTAGATCATAATCATTCTTTTAATGACAAATTTAAAATACTTCACATTCAAAATAAAGGCCTTAAGCTATCTTTGTTAGAATCTATGGAAATCAACAAATTAAAAAACACAGATATAATTCTGAATGACCAACTTGAGACAAACAGTTCTCCCCTCCTCAACCTATTTCATTAGAGACTATAAATTGTAAACGCATGCCAAAAATATATCACTTGACAAAGGCAATCAGCCGAAACAGCTGTAGTGATAATAGTTAAAATAAATTTTGTGGAAGTTTGAAAACAAAGTTTTCAGTGTTTTATTGTTACATAAAATGAATTTCCATCAAGTAACGGTCGAATCCATCAATTATATAACACGTTGGTTAGCAAGAAATCCCAACTGGTGAATCGATATGTTAAATTTAACATAGTTCAAAACACAATTAAACCGTCCATTTACCAGAAGCTTATTTTTGTTTTCTGCCAATTCGAGAAACAGCCATGAGTATAAAAAACATAAAGGAAATTCATTGAAATGTTATCAAAGCTCTCCTAGCCATCTTATCGGCTTCTTCTAGTTTCCAAACAACTCTCATATTATCCAAAGGAGCGATAAAACAATTTTTTCCAGCAATAATCATATCGCATCCGAATATATGTTAAGTGGACTATGAATACACAACATAAAACGAGACTGGAAATGTTTGTCCGTCGGATTTTTTGCTTCAAGAGGAATCTCAAAGGGTCGACAGGAGCACATCAGCATTTCATATTTACAAAACATCTGAACGTTGTATGAATTTATGTTTTTTATTTTCTTGGCAGACAGAATTTTTATTTAATGTCGATTGTAGAAATACGGTAAATTTTTAAAATGCAACAACGAACTGCAAGATAGGTATTTCAATAATGTATACGTACATAAAATAAGAATTTAATGTCACACTTTTTGACTTTTTTAATGTGATCAAAAATTTTTTAGTTATAATATTGACAATTTTAAACTGAAATACATGTCAACCAAAAGACAAGAGGCATACCATACTTGCGAGACAATTAGAAACGAAACACATGCATTTGTAAGAAAAATAAAAAAATATCGCTGGGAACTCTTTTCAAAAGAAATGGAACATAATTTTTATGGTGTGCAAAAGTAAATATGGCCTTCATAAGAGGTCAAAGAATGGAGGTAAACGAACTAATAGAACAAAAACATATAGAAAAAGATACGTGGATTGACTACCCAAAAAAGCTATATGCAGAAGGAGAATAAACGAAACTAAAACCAGAAACACCAGAAATTATCACAAATGAAAAACTTTTGTAAATGTAAATGTACAAAAAGTACTAAAAGATTAAAAAAGAAGTAAAGACATTAGAAGAAAATATAACGTACAGTGTATAAATGAATAGGCACAAAATAGAAAAAAAAAGAATGAAATAACCACATAAGCAAAATAGAGGAGACCCGTGTCGTGAAAATAGCAAGAGGTAAGTTACCAATCGATAGAAGAAGTATCGGACGACCGCTCAAAAGATGGAGTGACAATCTTCCATCCATATTAATCCGCCAATGAACAAGCAGGATTGTTTATAAAGAGAAAGAAAAAGAAAATAAGAAGCCCATAAATATAAAAGTTACAATTACTTTTTGAATTACGAAAAATAACAGTGGCAAATTGATCGTTTTGAATTGATTATAGTGTTAATTGATATTTAATATCAGTGTTTAATACAATTAATAAAATGTGAAATATTATTGCTATGTTTGCATATGAAGTGATTAACAGTCAGAAAGTTTTTTATTCTGCATATTGGACAATTAATTATTAATTTTGGACTATCTATTGTCTATATAAAATTTCAACTAGTAGTGGTTTAAAAAAAATATCAACAACTACAAAATAGTTTATTAGTTTTTCGTTTTAAATCCTGTTTCACCGGCCAGCTGTAAAGCTGGCCACAGACGTATTAAATCCTTCAATAATTTTAATACGTTGGAGAAAACATAAATATGGCTACTAACAGCAGCATCTCACCTACCTCACAACTAATGTCTGAAATAAACTCTAATAGCTCAACGTAATCACCAGCTTCTTCTTCTTCATGTACCATGTCCTTTCAGAACGTTGGTTATCATCATAGCTATTTTAATTTTATCCACTGCCACCCTAAATAGCATGCTTGTATCTACACCACACCAATCTCGCAAGTTCTTCAACCATGAGGTTCTTCTTCGTCCTGGACTGCGTTTGCCTGCTATTTTTCCTTGCATGATATTTTGTAGCAATCTATATTTGGGACCTCTCATTACATGTCCGAAATATTCCAGCTAATCATCAGCAGTCAGTAGCAAATATGCAGTTCCCAGCGACAGAACAAGCGATTGTCTCCAGTGCCTTGGATAATAAAAAATTGCAGGACTATTTAATTCCATTGGGCAAGATAATTCAACCTAAGAGTAAGAATATAATACTTTTATCCAGATTATAAAATAATCGTATTTGTATGTATCTAGCAAATAAAAAAGTTGTTAATGACTTCATGACAATCCACGGTCACATAAAAATTCAAAATGTAACTGCACAGGCTAGAAGATTAATTACCCCTGCGGAACGGATTGTTCTTAATCCGATATACCGCATAGTTTCTTAATCAACTACCTACAAAATATCGGACTTAACATGGTGTCTCCAATTACATTTTTAAAAATCAGCGCTACATCATTATCAGTATAGTCATATTCTCAATTTCAAAAGAAAGGTCCATGTAAGTCCTCATAGTATAGAACAACCTGATTCGTTTACTATAAATCATGACGAAACAACAACTGTTGTTTCAACTGTTGTAACTGATGTTACAACTGCAAAAAGATACTGCTGACATACTGCCCATCTCTGCAATTAAAACAAGTTTATGTTGAAGAATGTTGTATGGAAACCAATAATCATAATTTATCCCAAACTAAAATGAGCAATGTCATTATTCCAACTCCAACCTCATCTTCTACAGATAAAACAGAATCAATCAAACAAATATCCTATAAAACACCTTACCAAAAAACTATCACCAACAATATTGATACTACAATAGACACAATATGTATAAATAGTAAGCCAAAACGGAATATTCATTCTTACACCGCCAGACACGGATCTAAAACAAAACTATTTTTTGACACCAGCACCTAAAATGAAGAAAACTAAGACCAGTGAAGATTGCACAGAAACCATACCACCCAGTCAAACTCTTTTCGAACCAGTAAAACACTTTATTGAAAATCAATCACAACCATTTATCCTCAATTTCGATCAATTTTTTTTACTCTTAAGTAATGTTAGTGGTGTACCATATCCCATTAATATAATTCAGGACTTTACTACAGATATCCCAGCACTTATTCATATGCTAAATAAAATTTAGCATATGAATAATCGGATTGTCATCTGCTGAACTATTCAGATCTGCCGTAAACAAAGTCAGAATAGCCATGTTGATTGCCAACGTTCGGAACGGACAAGGCACATGAAGAAGAAGAAATAAAATTTACCTCCATTTAAAAGGAAGATCGGCTAAACGAAGCATTACCACACTAACAAGGAAAATTAGTAATAACAGCAATTTAGAGTCCGATAGTGACACGTCTCAATTCAGTGCCTAACAATTAATTTCTTTTCTTTTTTTCTTTTTCTGAATAATTAAATTCACAACACTACTCCAATGAAATATTGATGGACTCTTCCATCGACTTGCCTTTTTACAGAAACTCATCTCTAACCATTGCCCAGATATAATATGTATCTAAGAAACTAACCTTAGTCCAAACAAAAATTACAATCCTATGCAGTTCAATTATTTTAAAAATGACAGAATAAATAATTGTAATTGGTGGGGTTGCCACATTAGTCAAAAAATCTTCTGTAGCAAGCATATTTCCTGTAAACACCATACTTGAAACAGTAGTAATACACAACAACATATGGGGGTCAGTACTTACATATAGTAGAGGTAAATTACTGGAAAAATGAATATCTGAGTTACAGCTCAACTTACTTAATATGGAAGTCCTAAAAATTTAACCATTCAGACGGAAGATTCATCTGCAATTGACTTAAATTTTTGCGATTCAGTTTTGTCTCCTCAGCTCTTGTGGGAAGTCCTTCCATATACATACAGTAGCGACCATCATCCCATTATTATCCGAAATTTTACTAGACAACAATCTACTTACGACTTTTTTACCCAAATGGAAAACTGAATCAGCAAACTGGACAGAATTTAAAGACTTCATCGATAAATCTATGAAAAACTTTATTGTAAAAAATAACATCAATGATACTCTAGCCCTTACGCTCCATATACTCACAATTGTGAGCGTCTTATTTATAAGTGACATTAGGTTTAAAATATCATTTTGCACCAGTTGCTCCTCTACGACACGATAGTGGGTGCACGTGTCTTTCATATTGTCGCGAGAGATTACCGAAAATTTGCTTAGATCTGTATGATATTGTTCAGTGAATGGTAACGACTTTTTGTCAAGTGTGGTCAAGTATGGCTTCTAGACGTAAGTACACATTTTTATTTGTTTTAAAATATTTATTATGGTGGATAGTCGTCACAAATTGTGTATATTTACCTATTTAGACAAAATCTTTTAATACTAATTTGAGGTTACAAATCCATAAACGTGTTTTGAAGAACAACACGTTTGTGTGGGCTAGGAGTGAGCGGTGCAAAAAAAATAAATAATGATTCAGTGAACAAAACTGGTAACAAGGGTTTCTTTTTAGGAACAACTAGAAAAGTTGACATGGCGAGACTGGCTGCTCATCCAGATGAAATCTACGAACTGCTGGATGAAATTAATTCCGATTTGGAAATTGAACTCGGAGATTATGATGACGATTGGATACCGTCTGAAGAGGAGAATTTGTCTGTACAAGAAGATGAAATTGAAGAAAGTGATAAATCTGATGAAAGTGGAGACGAAAATGATTTTGCAGTTGCCAATACTGTACAAAATCTCCAAAAATCATTAATGCTAAATAGGGGTAGAACTAATCCATTTAAAAATGAAAATATATCCGAAACAATACTTCCAGATCCCACTGAAGTTTTAACACCATGGTGTTACTTTGAAAAGTATTTAGCAAACTCATTTTTTCAGCTGTGTGCAGAACGTACTGCACCATTTTATTTACAAAAACACGGAAGGGAACGTAAACCCAAAGTAACTCCTGAAGAAATAAAAAATTTTTTTGGGATCCATGCAGTGATGGTTTGTTTAAAATTTCCTCGAATTCATTTATATTGGAGCAGTCGCTTTAAACTTCCTGTAATTGCGGATGCAATTCCAAGAGATAGGTTGTACCTCATGAGAGTCAATCTTCATATTGTGGATGTATGCACGGCAACAGAAGAAATTAAAAAAATAATCGTATGTGGAGAGTTCAGCCAATGATCGATTTAGTCAGAAGCCTATGTCGGGAATTAAAAAAAGAATCTTAAGCTGCATTCTCAATAGACAAACAGATGATTCCGTTTCTTGGTCAATGTGCTTTTCGGCAATATGTAAAAAATGAACCAAGACTTGTGGGTTTAAAAAATTTCGTTTTATCAAAAAGTGATGGTACTGTAAAAGATTTTGAAATATAACAAGGAACAAGAAATAAAGAACTGGGACTCGGACCGTCGGTCATCCTTAGGCTAGTGGAAACGTTACCGTTTAATAGCTTTGTATTCTTCGACAGATATTTTTCGACGATACCTTTGTTGCTTAAATTACCTGAGCTACAAATACATAGCACAGAAACTATTATAAACAATCGTTTTAAAGGATTTACATTTTAAACAGATAACCAAATGAAAAGAAGCGATTCTGAGCAGGTTCTTAGCAGTGATCAGAAGATATGTATCATTAAATAAAAAGATAATAAATCCGTTTTGATGGCATTTACGGCTTTTGGCCAAGAACCCACACATTTAGTCAAACGATGGGATAAAGCTAGTGCTAGTCGTGTAGAGGTTCCATGTCCAAACGTAATTAAAATTTACAACGAAAAGATAGGTGAAGTTGATCTGCGATCAGATGATGGAGTGTTATAGAACTTTCTTTAAAACTCGCAAATCGACATTGAAAGTAATCCTACATCTATTTGATTTAGCTATTGTTAACAGTTGGATGGAATACCGTCGCGACTGCCGAAGTAACAAATACAAATCAAATGATATTAAAGATTTATTATCATTTCGCTTAGAACTGGCAGATTATTTGTTATGTGGAACGAAAAGTCCAATTACAGAAAACGGGGATACAGAAGATAAACATGAATACCCTCGTCCAAAGAAAATGACCCCGTTACCTTTACCTTGCACTGACAAAAGATATGATGATTCTAATCACTCGCCTGTCTTGGCTGATCTAAAAAATCATTTATGTTGCAGATTGGAATCCTGTAATAGTAGGTCAAGAGTTTTATGCACCAAATGTAAAGTTTATCTCTGTATGAGCAAAAATCAAAATTGTTTTTTTATCTTTTACAACAAATAATGTGTGAAAAATATACTAGTTATTCACATTTGTATTAAATGACAGTGTGTGTACTTAATATTACTAATAGGTTGTAAAATGTTGTAATTTATATGTTTTGTTTTCTAGCGGGAGTAGTCGTACACTCCCAATACTCACAAATGTGTCAGTCAGACAATTGTGCATGTCATGCATATACTCCTGGGAAACACAATCATGAGTATCAATAAAATCGGAAAAAAAATAGTGTATGTCTTTGTTCCCATATTAATTAAAAAATAGACAGAACAACTTTATATATCAACTAACATTGTTTCGGGAGTGTAAGGGCTAGAAGACTTCAATAATATCATTATACAGAGTGCAAAACAGTTTATAGGTAAAACAAAATCGCCAAAAAATCATACACCCGTACCTTGGTGGAATTCTGACTGCAGTGAAGCAACTAGGGCAAGTAAAAAAAGCTTTTAATAGGTACAAAAAACATAAAAATCTAGAGACTAAGATTGCATATAAGAGAAGTAAGTATAAAACTCAACTATTAATTAAACAAGCAAAAAATCCAGTTGGATGAAGTATATTTCTTATATAAACAGCTCCACGTCAATAAGTAAAGTTTGGAAAAAAAAAAACTAATAAAATTTCCGGGTTTTAATAGTCACCCACACTATCGAGCCTAAAAGTAAATAACCAAATAAGTACATCACCAGAAGAAATTGCCAACATATTGGCACAAAATTATACACAAGTATCTTCCAATGGAAACTATAACCCTGTTTTTCTTGAAAACAAAATACAATCCGAAAATTATAGCACTTATTCTAAATCTAAATCTTCCTCTAACGCTTCATGAATTGAATGATTCACTTAGAGATTTAAAGGATATTAGTGCTAGACCAGCTGATATACCATCTATTTTTTTAAAACAAATTCCTAATTCAGCCATAAAAGTTGTGCTACAGATATTTAATTTCATGTGGCAGCAACACCAGTACCCCACAATTTAGACTAAGTTTATTGTTCTCCCATTTCTTAAACCTCAATATCCCTGTCTAGACCCTGAATCTTACAGACCCATAAGTTTGTCGTGCTCCATGGGAAAATTACTAGAAAAAATTATCAATACAAGGCTCACCTGGATACTTGAAATTCAAATCTACTAACGAATGAGCAAAATGGTTTAAGACAAATGCGATCAGGAATAGATAATATACTAGATTTAGAAAGCGATATCCAGGAAGCACTAGCGATGCGACAACACTGTATAGCAACATTTTTCGATATAAAGAAAGTATTCAACACGTGCTGAAGATTTTCAGGTCAGAGTTCAAAGTTCATATTCCTAAGAACATATTGAGGAAAACGGAATCCCTTAAGGTTCTATAATTAGCTCGACATTATTCCTAATCGCCATAAATGATATAATAAAAAATTTACAAAAACCGTTGAAAGCTCGTCTTTACGCAGACGATTTGGTGATTTTTATCAAGGGCAAAGATTCCTCACTTATGTCGAAATACTTACAAAATTTTCTAAAACAACTGGAAGAATGGTCCTGCGACACGGGATTGAAATTTTGCGTATCTAAAACAGTGGTAATAAACACGCATTCAGTAAACCAATTCAGAGCTTATGTTTAAAACAAACATAAAATTCATAGGAATGTGGTTGGACAAAAAACTATCCTGGAAAAAACACATATATCAACTTGTCGCATCGTGCAATAAAAGATTAAATATATTCAGAACTTTATCTAACAGGGATTGGGGCTGTGATTACGATACATTAAATAGTCTATATAAAGCATTAATTAAATCTAAAATAAATTTTGCCTCCATCACGTATATTTCTGCATCCAACAAAACACTAAAAATATTAGATAGGATACACAATACCGCATTAAGAATTGCTCTTGGAGCATTTAGAACAACACCGGTTGAAAGTTTATATTGTGAAACTGGAGAACCATCTTTACTACACCGTCGCATTTATTTAACATTAACACATGCAACTTCTACAGCATCAAATCGGAATGGACCTTTTTTTGATAATACATTCCATAACAAATATACACTTCAAAATAGATATAATTCACATAAACCTTTATTCCATACTCTCTAAGATATTTAAACCTAGATTTTTCAGATATATATCAATTAAATTTTTGCCACTGTCGACCTTGGTGTACCAATATCCCCGAAATAAATTATAATCTTACTGCATTTAATAAGCATTCTAAAAATCCAGCTGTTATTAAAAATAACCTCAATTCAATCATAAACTTGGAGAAAATTGCTGCAGGATATTTACAGATGCATCAAAATACAACAATCAATTTTAATTCAGACTGCCCAAATATTTTAGCATCTTCTTTGCTGAACATTATGCAATACTCAAAGCTCTTAAACATATTGACCTATATAACAAACGAAGCTGCAGACCAGTTAGCGAGTAAAGTGTCGGAAAGTGTCGAAACAGACGTAACGGAGTGTCGAAATCCCGCGGGTGATATAAAAACGTCTATAGAAAATTTAATTACATGAAAGTGGAATCAAAAATGGAATTATTTACAGACAACACTACGGAAAATTAAAGACAATGTTTATCCATGGCTACCTAGAACTCGAAACCGAAGACTGCAAACCATCATTACTCGTCTACGTTTAGGCCATACAAGATATATGCATTCGTACCTTTTTACCAGAGATAATCCCCCTAAATGAGACATTTGTGACGAAACAGACAGTGTTAAAAATTTTTTAATTGCCTGTACACTTTTTGTTAATGAACGCAACGGGTTTAATATTCCAAACAATATCAATAAACTCTTTACATTTTACTACAACTCTTTATCTTTAGGTACAGACTTTAATTATTTTGATTTGGGAAAATATTTAAAATGTATAGGATTATATTATAAAATTTAAACTATAAGAATTGTACACCCACACTGTATTCCCGCCAATTACCTTATGGTGGATGCGGTAAACTTTTTCAATGAAAAAAACAGTACCAAATTTATTGAAAGCAGTGCCTACTATAATAGCTGCCCGATGATAACTTCCACACTAACCTTAACTTGTGCTAGCATCGCCAAAATTTATTTTTCGCAGGTATCAGCAGCGGATCATACCCTCATCGATTTAATCACTAAGTTTGGTATTTTATATTACTGTACGTATTATATAGAAATTAAGTTTTTTTACTTTTTTACCAAGTCTGGTGTTTAACAGTCACAAATTGGCGCTGGAGCCAAAGTAAAACGCTGCTAATTGTCGTCTGAACAAAAGTAACATGCTGTTTCATTCCGCTACGAGAGATACATACTTAGTAATAAGGAATTTAATAAAAAATGGATTTTGGCGGCTATTAACGAACTTTTTTTCGAAAAAAATTTAAAACTTTGAAGATTAATCTTTGCAATCTTTACAATTTGAATACTCTTCAAATCATCACCAGCATTGGTAATAGCAATGATATAATTAACACCGCTCGATTGCTGAGTTTTATCCGTGGAATTGATAACTTATTTTGTGTAACAAGATATATTTTTGTAAATATTGGATGTTTTACGTATTATGTACTTTTTTAAGTAGGAAAAATTAAAAATGTGACAAACGACGACGGTACAAAAAGATGATGGGTCATAATACTCCATTGATACTTAACCCATTAGTGCTAAAATTATTTTTACGTAGTTTTTAATGTAATTCTAATATATTTTTAAGAAAAGTTTTATTAAAAAATATAAAAATAAATTAATTTAGGCATTAGAATTTATAAATTACTTAGTATATGATGTTACATATTTGTAACGCTAGGAGCTAATGGGTGCAAAAAGAAACAAAATATATCTGTAAACAGTTCTATTTATTTAAAAACTGAAAATAATAAAAAGATAATTGACACATTTTGGTTTGTGTGATAGGTAACGAAACAATCAATACAGTAACATTTTATTACACATCGTGCGTGTTTTTTAAAAAAAATTCCAGCACAATGTCTTCTTTTGTCGTTTGGAATTTTATTCACTAGGTGTTCTATCCTATCATATCTAATTTCATCGACTACTCTTTGAGCATTAAAAGATAAAGATGAGGACGCCTATTTCTTTAAATAAACTTGCACGGTAACCCTCCGAAAGTATATTTGGGACATCTGAGAGTTGTTTGATTTTTTATACAAACACCACGCGTTATTAACGGAAACATCAAGAAGCCATGTCAACAATGCTCAGTACCATTTTCTGTTTCTAATTATTTGAATCCTGCACTGTCCAACATTCTGATCCATTCGATCAGTACCACCCATTTTTTTGTTATACTCTGCAAGTACTGCTAGTCTGCTAATATGTATGTGTTTTTTTCCTTATGGGAAACTACGGAATTATCGATCCACTTAGCTACTAGTACAGCATTAGTCATACTAATAGAACTTTCATAGTATCCCCTTTCCTTTTTCTTAATATATTTTTTAGCTAAAAAAATAGCTTTTAAGCGTAAATAAGACAATAAACTGAAGGTAATAAATAAATTCTCAAAGTAAAATAAGAATGTTTCTTTCTATGTCAATATTAGGAGCTACAGATTTTCCTTGATATATCTCGAAATCAATTAAATAGCTCATTAGTGTATTAAGGCACCAGACTTTGTAACCAAATCGTATGGGTTTGGCTCTTAAAAATTACTTACATTTTCTAAATCTGTTCTTAACGTTAATTATAAAAGGCCGTCCTTTCCAGAGCTTATCACCCTTATCAATATTTGCGTTAGAATTCAACTGAATATCTAAGCCTCAAAATGTGCTAAAATCTGTTACGTTCCATAGCATTAAACACAAGTTCATTTCTAGTATAAAGATTTTGCTTTCAATACACAGCTTGCTAAGAAGAATATTATAACCGCTAAAAACCAATTAAGCAATGAAACATTTTATTTGTTCTGGCGAGACTCCTGGATCGGGAGGTTCTTGAAAGTAGCATATTGGTTTGTTTCTTGTTACAGAAATAAAATGATTTTTTTATCTATAAATATTTCGAGTATATTAACAACTGATTTGTTTTTAAACATGATAATGCCTGTTTTTCTAATACGAAGCTTAAAATTTGGCTGTAAAAACATGACCAGCTTAGTACCAGATGCTTAAGTTTTTCATAAAATTGAGAGATTCCTAATGAAAATTCTGACTATTGACTTGAATGAATGGAATATTTATTGAATTAAGTAACGTTTAATTAACTCCTTCTTTTGTATGTTTATGCAGGTTCTCAGCCAAAGGTCTTCCTCTCTACCCTACCTATCATCACCGAGTTGGATACCAGTGCCAGCTTTTAACAACGCGTAATGCCATGGAGTTCCACATTACTTTATTCCAGAATGAAGCAAGCAAAATGCCTTTATTTTGAAATACTGTCAGGCTGGCCCACCCAACCCAAAAGAAAGAAGCTTGAGCCTATAAAGAAGAAAACCGTAATCTTTGAATATTCGGTTGTAGACCACGCTGGCAGCAATCTTAACCATTGCAGGGATGATTTTCTCAAGGTGTTGCAGCCTATTAGTAAGCATAGAATTAAAGGAGTGTTCTGAAAACTCAAGAATGGTGTATCTCATGTCCCAGTGGAAATCCGAGGCGGAAACCACAAGAAAGTTAAGTTTGCTCCGAAAGGAGAAGAAGTAAAAAAGTTCATCTGTAGTTTTTAAGCTAATGAATCACAATATTCACGATATTATTCATCACGTCTCTACTTACCATCAGACCTAAATAACTGAAAGAAGAATCTGAGAAGGTTACTCAGGGATTTTTACTCAGGTATGAATGTAGTACTTGCCTAGAATTACAAAACCTTATCCAAGTGGAAAAATGGAGGAAAAAAAGGTGTCTAAAAATATAAAAGGGGTTGCACAAGAAACAGGCACAAGCCTATTTCCAACACCTGCGAGAAAAACCACAAAGATGTTTTATTTTGAGTTTGGATTGTCAGAAGAACCTTGTTTTGCCAAAAGTAACTGATCAAAGTGCATACTATTCACGACAGTTTTACTGTTATAACCTTTTAGTAGTTAAGGGGTTGTCAAATAAATCCCTGAATCCCAGTACTGTGTCAATTTATACCTGAACGGAAGACGAAGCAAAAAATCATCCAACGAGGTTGCTTCCATTGTTTTCAATGAGTTGAGATCAGCTGATCTGTCAGGATATGGCTTCATTCGCTTTATGTCTGATGGTTGCGTTCGATAAAATAAGAATATAAATATTTTAACTACATATGTGCTGAAAGTTTCTGGATAGCTGTGCTCCAATAAGAAAACGAAGAATTAAAACAGTCTTTCTGTAACAGGGCACTCATTCCTTCCTGTCGACAGAGTATTCGTGATGATAGCGAAAACATTTAAAAAATCAACACAATAATGGCAAAAGAAGAATATCATGAAATATTTAAAAAATATGGTACGATTAAGTTGATTGGAAGGGATTGGGTACCGTTGGATCGGAAACAAGAAGTGGAAAGATTTATGAAAAAAGCAGCTTAAAATCATTACAAAATTTCCACCGACGAATAGTGCAGGGAGAAAAATTTGTAAGACCAAAAGAAATTCGTATTGGTATAATTCTAAAAGCAAAAAAGGTTAAGGACGTAGTAAAATTGCTTGAAAAACATTTTGGAGTAAATTGGAGGGATAATGGTACTTTGCAGTGGTACAACAATGTAATGCAAGCAGAACCTGAAATATTTGCTGAATGTGATGAGTCATGTGACTGTAAAAATAATAATGCTGATTTTGATGGTGATCTTGTATTAATTTTAATTTAAATGTTACTAAAGTTTAAATATTTTATAAGTTCGAATATTTTACTTTATATATTTTTAGTTAAATGCTTTGAACGTAGGTACTAATGCAACTTAAATAAAAGATTTTAAAATTGGAATTTTCATTTAAAATACCTGAATCCCTAAATGAATGTTAGAAGCATTAATTTTTAAGTTAGGTCCAAACCGAGGGTTTACTCTTTCAAATACATCTTTTTTGGCATCAAAAAAGGACACTCACCATCACATTTGAATCAAACGTGGACGTTTAACCATTTTTGTTCCAAAAGCGGACATCTGTATTTTCAAATAATAATTTTATAATAATTTCATTTATTTCTGATATCAGAATGTCCACAAGATTACTTTTGAATCCTTCACTAAAATTATAGGAACTGAGATTTCTATAAACCGCATAGTAGCAGCTGTGTACAAAAAAAAAACAATTTATTTCAATTTTTCTTGGATGACACATGTCCGTCTTTGATATGAAGCCACTCAATATTTTATTTTTAAGAATCGTAAAACTTATATTTTCTGACAATATTGTTATAATATTTAAACACGTCTATATGATATAACAGCACTATTTAAGTAACATTTAAATGTGTGGCCGGAATACAAATTTTTATTTTGAAAATGGCCCCCTCCGTCCGCAAAAGGTTGATAAACCCTGCTCTAAGCATTTTAGTTGGTATTATTTTGTTTTTTATATTTATCTAAATATACGACATATATAATTATGTTTCATTAATTCCAATATATGCGCAGAAATGTCATCTTCACTTGGCGCCTTTTCATTTTTAAAATGAAAAATATACACCAAATTATATCTCTTTTTTATGCAGAGTTGCAAACCAGTCATACATCAATTCGATTTAATATCCGGCAAATATGAGCAAATGAGCAGAAGTACGTGCAATAAATTTAAACGAAATTCCAAATAACATTTTATCACACAAACAGTGCCATAAGTTAAACGGTACAATACTGTTTTTCAATTAAGTTTCAAAGGGAATCCACCCAAATAGAAAAAAAGTTAAACAGGCATTGCAAATTTGTTTTACTGACTCGACATGTATCTCAGTTAACCTGAATATCACAGTTTATTATGTATTGTATTGCCAGAAAGAAGATATAGACATCATCCGGTCATGAAAGTTTCAGGTAGACAAGTCGAAATACTTTGAGCTCCACAAACTTTATAGTTTTTGAGAAAAAGTGTAAATTTAAATAATAAACCGAAATTTATAGAAGCAGTGTACAGTGGTCTGTTCATAGCTGTAAGTACAGTTTCCAAATTTGCAGTAGTTTGATTACAAACATTGTTTTTATATACATACGAAGAACATTATTTATATTTCGTATTTATTAATTATTTAAAAAACTAGTTTCAACTCTTGGCGTTCTCTTGCTAATTGCTATAATATCGACTATTTATTTTTAAATAAACAGAGTCGGACCTGCCTAAATTAGAATTATTAAAATGAATGTTTAATTTCAATTTAAAAAAAGATAGAAGATTAAATTTGACAAAATGGCAGGTGGTACTTTTGACTACAGGGGTCCATCAATTAATCCCGATCAGCAAAACATTATTTATTCTACCATCACTAATCAACAACCATTAACAAAATTCCCAACAAAAAACCAGGCCATAATTTTAACGGCAGTAGATGACATAATAACAAGAGTACACCATTGTATAACAATAATAACAATCAGAGTTAAAGGTTGTAGCAGTTAAAATAAAATCTTGAACACAATATTATATATGCAATGTATATATTCCATCAGATAGTCTGCCGTCAGAAGTTCTTACGGCAGACTTATATATATATATATATATATATATATATATATATATATATATATATATATATATTATATATATATATATATATATATATATATATATATATTAAGCAAATATTTTCGCAAGGGGCGGCTTCAACCAAATGCATCCAAAACAGAAGTAAGTTGCTTTCAACTGAACAATAAACTTGCTGGAAAGGAACTCAACATACGGTTTGAAAATACCACACTTTCCCACAACAAAACACCGAAGTGCCTGGACGTAACACTAGACAGAACGCTATCATTCAAAGAGCATTTAACAAAAACTGCCCAAAAGTTGAGTACAGGAAATAACATTATACAGAAGCTCTGCGGTACCACCTGGGGAGCATCGGCTTCCACTCTCCGCTCTACTGCTTTAGCCCTTGTTTTCTCGACCGCTGAATATTGCACCCCAGTTTGGCTACATAGTCCACACGTAAAAAAGGTCGACACTCAGCTGCACAGCACTATGAGGATGATAGCTGGTACAATTAAATCAACTCCCACCCAATGGCTTTCATTATTAAGTCACATTCCACCTCCACATTTACGACGAGTTGACGCACTTACACGTGAATACAAAAAGATCATGAACAATATAAACCTGCCGATCCACCAAGATACCGAGAATGTACGAAATACCCGTCTACGTTCTAGAAAACCACCAATGAAAACGGCAAGAATGATACATGAGGAGTTCAACATCATGAATGCATGGTCCCAAGAATGGAATGCGTTGCAAAATAACATGCCCTGTATTACCCACAAGCCACCAGGTTTTGATCTTCCACGTAAAACATGGTCTACTCTAAACAGGATCTGAAGCAGACATGACAGATGTGCATACATGCTACATAAATGGGGAAAGAATCCGTCTCCTTAATGTGACTGTGGGAAGAACCAAACGATCGACCACATTATTGAAGAGTGTGCCTCAAGATCCTACAACGGTAGCTCTGAAGACTTCCTGTTTGCAACTTCAGAGTCAATTGATTATGTTAATACACTTGATGTTTGTTTGTAATTATTTAAAGTTTGTCATATACTTATATTACTAGTGTTTGTAATTTTGTTCTAAATGTGTTGTAATTGCCATACAATAAATAAAATAAATAAAATTCCATCAGATACCAAAATCACTGCCAAACAACTCAAAATATTAATTGAACAAATTCCAAAACTCACAATACATCGTAGGAGACTTAAATGCACACAGTACAATATGGGGATGTCTATCTACAGATAAAAGAGGTGATACTATAAAAAGATTTTTAAGCTTTACTGACTTTGTCTTGCTTAACTCAGGGAAAAAAACTCGCTTTAACTCAATTACTGGTAAACATTCAGCTATCGATATCTCTATATGCGAAAGCGCGTTAGCTCCAAATTTAAACTGGGAAGTACTACATCATATTTATGATAGCGATCACTGGCCTATATTAATAACCATCTACACAGCAGACAAAAATATTAAAATATCCTTTCCAGAAAAGTGAAAAATCAATGATGGGGATTGGGAAAGTTACCAAAATTTTATCAAAAACTTTATACTCCACTTAGGACTATTGGAAACCGATATTGATCTCATTGTTGAAAAATTCACTACAATGATTATAAAAGCCGCAGAAGAAACTATAGGTAAAACAAGCAGGCCAAAACGTAAACAGATGGTCCCATGATGGAATGCTGGATGTCAAGATGCACTGAAACTTAGCAAACATGACTTCAACGTACTGAAAACACCATACAGAAGAGAACTTATTTAATTTTAAAAAACATAGAGCTAAAGTAAAAAAGAATTAGCGTAAGTTATGGAAACAATATGTATCCTCAATTACCGAGGATACTCCCACATCTGAAGTGTGCAACAAGATCCGCAGAATTAAAGGTAATAAATATACTTACAAGATAAACTTTCTTAATGTGAACGGGTATCAAATGTCTGATGAAGCATAAATGACAAATGCCTTAGCAGTTTCGTTTCAAACATACAGCAATGACTTTATGTATGACCCTATATTTATTGAACATAAAAGAAACTCAGAACAAAAAATAATTATTGCCAATAACAGTCATCCACTGAACTCATCTTCTTCTTCTTAACGTGCCCTATCAAGTCCCCTTGACGTTGGCGATTAACATGGCGAAACTGTCTCTGTCTCGAGCTATTCTAAAGAGTTGCTCAGATTTCTTTATTCCTGTCCACTCTCTGATATTCTTCAAACAAGAGGCCTGCTTTCTACCAATTCCTCTGCGTCCTTCGATATTACCCATCATAATAAGTTAAAGAATATTATATCGGTCTCCCCTTACCACGTGTCCAAAATAGGCCATCTTTCTACATTTGATGTTATCAAGCAGCTCGCGAGCAGCATTTGGTCTCTCAAGGACTGCCACATTTGTCAGCATAGCCGTCCATGGAATTTTTAGTATACGTTTGTGGAGCCACATTTCAAAGGCCTCCAGACGATTAATGGTGGTTATTTTTAATGTCCATGCTTCGACACCGTATAAGAGGACTGACTAAATGTAGCATTTAACCATACGCTTTCGAAGTTGAAGTTTCAAGTTTTCATTACAGAAGAATGACCTCATTTTTAAAAATGTCAGTGAAGTAATGAAAAAGCTGATCGGAAAGCTAAAGAAGCTTGGTATAGGAATATACCAGATAAAGAGCTCCTAGAAATTCCTCATTCCGACATTCAAACGACCATAAAAAAAATTTCAATGAGAATATGGGTCGAAATATGGAAAAAAAACTGGACGACAACAAACTACAACGCATCAAACCAAATTTGTCACCAAAAGGGATAATGCCACAAAATCGACGAAACCAAGTCATACAACACCGCTTAAGAATAGGACATACCAGGTTAACCCACCAGTACCTAATAAAGAAAGAATAATAAAAACTGTGCTATATTTGTGATATTTCTCTATCAATCGAACACATTATTGTTAGTTGCCCACTCTATCACCTGGAACGACTCCAAAGTGATTTACCAAGTGATCTGAAAAGTGCTCTGAACTATAGTAAATGTGATAAAGTAACTAAGTTTTTAAAACTAACTAAATTGTACAATTTAATATAAAAATAGACTTAAGTTATCAATTGTAAATAGTAGGTATAAGCAAATATATCATTTTATGTACAACTCTTTCCCGCCAATTACCTTTCATGGTTGATGCGGTTTACTTAATAAAAAAAAGATATAGACATACATAGATATAACAAAGATCTTGCCTACGCAATACTTGAAAATAAACCTCATATAACTTTTGACACGTACAAAAGTTAAAAGACTATTTTTTTTAGAAATAACTGATTTTTGCGCAAGTTGTGACGAAAAAACGTAAAGCATAAGTCATCATCAATAACCAGTTTCTTTGCCTTGATTATATCTATGTGGGGTCGGCTTCCTAATTACATTTCTCCATAACTTTCTATCTTAGAACATAATATCATTTTCCTCTATAGATATCTGTACCCCAGAGATAAAGCACACTATGTCCATTTTCTTACTTTTTCAGTAAAGCAATTTTAAAATTTTTTAAATTTAAAATCAGTAAATACTCAAATGTTTCTTATATTTAACCAATATTAATATATTATTCTTATTGTTGTGTGTTTAATCGTTTTCTTTTCATGTAGTGTTGTATACCTCAAGTTTATTTTTATGTAGTTGGACATAATGTTGTTTACCTCTAACAACTTTTTTAAATAATGTGATATTGCATGTTATCCTCTCTACGAAATAAACAAAACAAACACATTAAACAGCCTATACGAGTAATATTATTTTATTAGAGACAAATAGTATAATGTTATAATTATTAAGTAAAATTATAGACGGCAAGTCTCACAATTGTGGCTCCATATCATCTTTATCTTCTTAGGGGTAATCTCTAGGTGTTAAATTTTGATAAAACGGATGACAAACTAACAGCACAAAAGGCAATAGTGCAATTAAGTCATTGTACTTTTGTTTTGTGATTGGTAATGGAATTACTGAGACTTGATTTAATTCGGCTGGAAACGTTACTTGCTGTCTTTGATACGTCATAAAGTCCATCTTATACATATTTTCTTATTCTTGTTCTTGTTGGACTTGTAGGAAAATACCTGTTGACAGTAGAACAGGCTCTTTGTTAACATTATTTTTGTACTTACAAAAGGAGTATTGGGTAATATTTTCTTATCGATTAGAGTTTTGAAGTTTTTGAAATCTGCAAGTTCCATATTGTGCACTGTGTATTTACATGATGTTTGTCTAACTAGCTATCGTTAGTCCAATGGTGTTAAAATCCCCAAATTGGAGGGTTTTTCTTTTTTTTTCTCTTGATCAAAGCATGAACACTTCCATACGTGTTTGCCTTTTCAGTAAAAACTTTTGAGTGATCAGCTTTATTTGAGGGTATGTACGCGGAATCCAAAAATAGCCTGGAATTGTATCGTTAGCCTCTTTCAAAATTGACAAGGCAATTTCATTTGCAAAACGGACATCTTTTTTTTCGTCCCACATCATAAATTTTACACACAAATGACGGGCATCATATATTGTAAAATTTATTGTACAAAGCTTCATTTTGTAGAAACTAATACAATTGTTTGTTGTGTGAAGGCAAACATGTTTGCAAATAACCAGATATTACTTTGTGTTTTGGTTACTCTTTAGCCATTATAAAGTCCAATTGTTTTGAGTTTTATCGAGTTTTAGATTTAATTAGTTGAGGTCATACTCAATTTTAAATTGAGTATGACCACCAGGTATAAAGGTTGGAGCAGAATAGAATACAATAGTTGTGAGGGTTACTAATCCCCAAATAAGGTTGCCAGTATCGGAGTGATGGAGGTTAACAGGTACTAATGAATTTGGAAGAAATGTAAGATGTTTATTTTATTGGTTATATATAACCAATAAAAGTTTAATAAGTACCTAACTATTTGCAAAATAAAGTTTAATTTTTTAGATAAAATAAAACGTTTTATTTTATTTGAAATGAGTGCATTTCACGAAGTAATGGTTTCAACAATCAAACATTTAATTCTTTAATTCCAGGAATCTACGACAGTAATTGACTAGATAATTACCTTCTAAACTTATTCCACAGAAAATGTGATAGTGGGTTTTTCCATTTTGTAGGAAGGTCCAAGTGGCGTATTCAAAATTCTTAACAGTTGACTAAAAGTAGGTACTTCAGTTGCAAGGTGCAGTTTATTGTGTATACTAGTGTTATGGAAAATTTGGAAGTGCCGTGTAAACGCCGAAAAATTGGTCCTTTAACAGTTAATGAAAAAACATTATTATTTAATTGTTTTAAATCATTTACAGACAAACGTTTGTGTGAAAGTGTTGATGAGACCGTTGAGTTAGTTAGCAGTACACTTGGTGTTGGGAAATCTACTACAGAGTTATTAAAGAAGAGAAATGTGGTAGTTTTCAAATGCCACGTAATGCTCCAGGGAAACCAAAATTTCTAATAGAATATCATTTTAAAGAAGGACTTCGACGGAAAGTGCATGAATTCTTCTTTAGACAAGAATTTCCAACATTGGATAAAGTTCTTGTCTCAGTTCGAGATGATAAGGATTACCCAGAAATGAGTCGAAGTACGTTATGGAAACTTTTAAAAGAAATAGGCGTCCGCTGGAAGAAGAATCTCAGAAAGTCTATTTTATAAGAAAGAAGCGATATTGTCATTATGAAGAAGACATTTTCTAAGAAACATAAAGGAAATGAGAAACCAAAAAAGAAAAATATTTTATCTTGATGAAACATGGATCAACGAGGGTCATACACCAAATAAATTTTGGCAGGATGAAACTGTTACAAGTCAAAGGCACGCTTTTGTAAATAACTTATCTACTGGCTTAAACCCACCATCAGGAAAGCGACGCACGCTGATAATAGTTCACATTGGCAGTTCAGACGGTTTTGTTGAAGGTGGTTTATTAACTTTTGAATCAACTCGTACCGATGACTACCATGAAGACATGAACGCTGATGTCTTTAAAGAATGGTTCGAACAAATGATAGATCTTCTTCTTAAGAACTGTGTAATAGTAATGGATAATGCAAGTTATCACTCCAGACTTATAGAAGTACTGCCCACAACCAAGTGGTTAAAAAAAGACTTGCAGAATTGACTGAGTTCAAAAAATATTACGTACCATCCCGGATCTATAAGAAAGGAACTTTATTCGTTGTGTGCCCTTCATAAAGAAAAATTTAAAAATACGACATTGATGAAATTGCCAAAAATCGTGGAATGACAGTACTTAGATCCCCACCATATCATTGTGAATTAAACCCGATTGAACTGGTATGGGCACAGATAAAGAGTGAAGTTTCAAGAAAAAATACCACTTTTAAAATTCATGATGTTAAACAGTTGTTTTTGGAGGCCGTAAATAATGTAAAACCTGAAAACTGGGAAAAGGCAGTAAATCACACTATTAAAGAAGAGGAAAAAATGTGGAAGCTGGACAATATTACTGATAAAATGATCGAGCCAGTTATTATAAATTTTGGTTCTGAAAGTTCATCTTCTGAATCTGATTTGGATTCGTAACAAGTAGCTGTAAGTTTTATATTAATATTTTTATTCATCTATTTAACATACCTTAGACGGTTCTAAAAACTCTTTTTCTCTTTTGTAATTTTTAAAAATTAAAAAACATGTGAATTTTTTAAAACTTTTTTTAATGTAGGCCAGTCAGTTCTAATATAGTGTGTGATAAAAGAGGTCACTTTTGTTTACATACACAAAACACTTTATAACACTGAAATAATTAATTTATTTTTTACAATTATTCAAAGTAATTGTTCAATTAATCTTGAGCACGCCCATGGAGTGGTCGGAGGTACCAGTTAAAATTATGCTAGTTACTCTCTCGTTCATAAAAATAAACTATAGCTGGTCTCGCGGCAGTTTTATTAGTTTTTTTTTTTGTTTCATTGCTTTTTTTCACATCAATAATTATCCCTCCCGAATTCTAGTTCATGTATCTCCATGTATTTCTCCATTACTCTATAATATCAATTTAAATTTCTTAAATCTATTACATTCCACAATCATTTTTTATTATCCAAACATTTTAAAATAAACATTCCAAATACTCTGTTTTTGTCCTACCAATTCTCAAGAGCTTCTCTCCACTGTGCCAGTGCTAAATCCCTTTTAGTGTTTACTGCTAATAATACATCATCAGCAAATATAAATTAAGAAATATTATTATTACAGATTCTCTCAGCTCAATAATGGCATTAAACCAACTTTACTGTAATCATCCGCAACTCCTTCTCATTAAAAAGAAGCTAAAACATGTAGAAAATATGAACATTAAAGTTAATGAGAAAAGGCAGTAAATATTTGACTTTACGCAAACAAATCCTATGTATCTCTTGATACGTATTTCGACCTAATAGGTCTCGTCAGAAGAGCTATTCATAGGGGTTCTCAACGTGAAAAATCAATATTTTCTGCCCTTTAAGAAGCAACAATAACATGGCTTCAATACGGACGCACTAGCGACATCTAATTCAAAAATCGTAAAATAGTTTCGAAACACAATTCAGATTTCTGCTTTATAATCTGAACCTTCTAAAAATTGCAAGGCAAACAGACGTTGATAAAACATGTTAAAAGAGACATGGGGAATCTAAAATTTGCATTCCACGACATGTCTTTTACAACTAAGCAGAAATCCTTAGCGAATTGTGCTTCTAGTACTCACACAGAGTAAATCCGAATAAAATGAGAGAAGGCAGCAAATATTTGATTTCATGCAAACAAATCCTATGTATCTCTTGATACGTATTTCGACCTAATAGGTCTCGTCAGAAGAGCTATTCATAGGGGTTCTTAACGTGAAAAATCAATATTTTCTGCCTTTTAAGAAGCAACAATAACATGGCTTCAATACGGACGCACTTGCGACATCTAATTCAAAAATCGTAAAATAGTTTCGAAAGTTTCGATTAAAGTTAATTTTATATGGGTACCATCACATACTAGAATCAAAGAAAACGAGGTTGTAGACAAAATAGTAAAAAATGCACCCACTAAACCAAACGCAAAAGAGAATACGAAATTTCTTCACACCGACCAGAAGGCATTCCTTAAACAAAAGATTAATTCAATATGATAGGATATAATATGGAAGAACTTCCCAACCAAGCTGTACAAAGTTAATATTAATCATAAAAAATTCCCAAAATTTAACAATAGAAGACAACAAGTAACCTTCAGTCGCCTCTGGATCATACTCGGTTAACACACGACTACCTACTATAACGTGCTGATAAACCTGTGTGTCACATGTGTAAAAGTATCTGCTAAAACATTGTTTATTTAATTGCAGTGCCTCAGTGACCCGCAAAACATGTGTGACATGTGCAACGCAAAATGAATAACATACCATCAACAATAAACAAGTCAGTGATACTAAAAATATTTTCGCCTTTCTCAAAGACTGCAAGCTGATATCAAAAATCTAATATTTTACTTTGTACAGATTTAGGTTAATTTATATTTATGTATTGCTAAGGTTAATATTCTATTATTAAGTTCTAACTCTATATCACAATCCATACACGCTAATAACGTTTCAAACCTATAAATCACGATTTCTTTTGTGGGACCGTTTATATCTTGACATACTTTTTGATTTTTACGTTCCTCGTTATTTTTATTGGGAACTAATCATAATTTCAAGTAGGTATATCGAGGAAGAACTAATCACAAAGTATTTTTTTTTTTTTTTGTGTGTTTTGGCTTGGACAATTGTCATTCAGCCAGTCTCAATCAAGATAAGTTTATTAATGTAGTGTGTGTGTGTGTGTGTGTGTGTGTGTGTGTGTGTGTGTGTGTGTGTGTGTGTGTGTGTGTGTGTGTGTGTGTGTGTGTGTGTGTGTGTGTGTGTGTGTGTGTGTGTGTGTGTGTGTGTGTGTGTGTGTGTGTGTGTGTGTGTGTGTGTGTGTGTGTGTGTGTGTGTGTGTGTGTGTGTGTGTGTGTGTGTGTGTGTGTGTGTGTGTGTGTGTGTGTGTGTGTGTGTGTGTGTGTGTGTGTGTGTGTGTGTGTGTGTGTGTGTGTGTGTGTGTGTGTGTGTGTGTGTGTGTGTGTGTGTGTGTGTGTGTGTGTGTGTGTGTGTGTGTGTGTGTGTGTGTGTGTGTGTGTGTGTGTGTGTGTGTGTGTGTGTGTGTGTGTGTGTGTGTGTGTGTGTGTGTGTGTGTGTGTGTGTGTGTGTGTGTGTGTGTGTGTGTGTGTGTGTGTGTGTGTGTGTGTGTGTGTGTGTGTGTGTGTGTGTGTGTGTGTGTGTGTGTGTGTGTGTGTGTGTGTGTGTGTGTGTGTGTGTGTGTGTGTGTGTGTGTGTGTGTGTGTGTGTGTGTGTGTGTGTGTGTGTGTGTGTGTGTGTGTGTGTGTGTGTGTGTGTGTGTGTGTGTGTGTGTGTGTGTGTGTGTGTGTGTGTGTGTGTGTGTGTGTGTGTGTGTGTGTGTGTGTGTGTGTGTGTGTGTGTGTGTGTGTGTGTGTGTGTGTGTGTGTGTGTGTGTGTGTGTGTGTGTGTGTGTGTGTGTGTGTGTGTGTGTGTGTGTGTGTGTGTGTGTGTGTGTGCAGCGATATTTGTGGTAACCTGTGTGAACATATTCCTGTATTATGGTAACTTCATAAATTGTGGTAACTTACACACGTTACCACAATTTTTTTTCTCAATATCCTCTTAGTTTTAGTAGTATTTACTATCAAAATAATTTTATATGCTGTTGTTTTCACTTGGCTTTCGATAGGTATTTTTTTGCTTGGATAGGACCGAATAGAGCTAAAATAATAAATGTATAACGCTGATTCTGCGTATGTTGCCAGAAATCAGGATGAGGCAGATTTAATTTACACACGCAATTGTGGCATCATGGGCGTGGTCGTAAAGTAGCGCCCTCTAAGATGACCTTGCGGTGTTGCACATTTCAGTTGAAATAAAACTAGTTTTATTTCGCATTTGGGAATAAATGGCATTAGTGTGTTAAAGGTGCCACAATCGTGCAACCATTTTCTTATACGCGATTTCGATGTTGACCATGTTAAGGATAATAATTTTAGGACAGGTTAAAGAAATATTAAGTTTAAGAAAAGAAGCATTTTATTTCTCCAAACATTATAGTTAGCTTGAGTATCACATACTAATTTAAATAAAGTTGTCTATACTCAGTGATGTGCTCTGGTCATTCGTATAACTTTTCACATCTATTTTTTATGCAAATTATGTAAGTTTGTAAAAATCATAGAATTACTCGTCCTTTGGCGCGTATGACCCAATTGCGAATAAAAATTACTTGAAAAATAAATTTTGAATATGAAGGACAGTAAGAAAACCTAAATACTATGTTTCAAATTTTATCATTATTATCAAATTACAGCGCCTATTGTGAGTTTAAGTTGTTAATTTAAAAGACTTATCTCAAGATTTGCATCCGACCAGCTTGAAGAGAAAAATTGTGGAATTATTGTTGGTCGCATACTCATTGTAATTTTTCGGATACGTGGAAACTATTTTATTTTTAAGTGAAGAATACTCTTTTTTAAATCTCAGAAAACTGTGATTTCAGAATCAGATGATTTAAAGTGCTTTTCAAACATCTTCTTGACTTACTGGAAATGGAGATTTCAAAACGCTAATCTTGGATCTTTTTTAAACAGAATGGTATATCCTATGATACCTAATTTTTAGAGCTGTATATAATAATTTAAAACACAAATCAAAGCGTTGTCACAAAAATAACGGATGTCAAATTTGAGCGTTTTTCTACATTATGCCGTTTTTTAACTCAACGGCCAATCATCAAAACACTATAGCAATTATTGTTTACTTTGTAATCTGATAAATTTTTGTATCAAATGGCATTTTAAAATTCAAATTAAAAAATCAGGCTCTGTATGCTAAACAAACCCATTGTAGACCCGGATTTATCTTTTCCAATTTCCTAATGTGATTTGATACCGCTATAGCAGTTATATCAATCCTTCTCTCAGAAGCACCTATACATTTATATAATAAAGTATGGAACATTCCATTTAAAAACAATGTTCAGAATCTGTCAATGTTCCTCAAGAAATAACTAAACGTTTGCAGAAAAAATGATAATAACAAAATAAATAAACAAATCGTCATCGCGTTATAAAGCAATTTAAACAAAAACTATGAACTTAAACGGCTTCTAGATCGTCTTTTTAAAAGTAGGGATTTTATGTTCAGTGGGGTCAAGAGACAAGCAGGTATCAAAATGATGTCAATATTAAAGGTCTTTCTTTAGCCGAAAACTTGAAATTTTCAACTCTTGTTTTTGTGCTAAAATCTTTTCATGCATCAACATTACCGAATTTAAGCTTGCTATTTTATAAGTAGGTAGGTACTTTTTAGAAAGTACTGTATAGAAATGTAAATACAATCGATTCACAACCACTGTTCTAATTCGGAATTGACTATGAATGAAATAAAGAACGACATTTTGTCCCGAAATGTGTGTTTAATGTGGCCCATAATCTGTATTGCAATTTGTAAAATTTTAGATTATTAACCGTATTTATGTGAGAAAACGAACTATGACAAATTTGTTATGGAGTGAAAAATTAATAATTGTCCAATTTCTTCAAAAATGAATGGATATTCTGGTTTGGTGATTGTAGTTCGTGAATCTGGAATTGATTTTGTAAGCTCAATATTACAAACTCCTGAATGTTGATAAAACTCCTAGCTGCTAAATTAAATCAACTATGTGGAAATTACTTTTTACTGATGTTTCAGCCGTTCCTTTCTCAAAGTACTGATCAAAATGAAAAAGAGAATTAATTTCATATTTGATATTTGTGACAGTTTGTCTGTTTTTGATAATACTATGAAATTTGCGCTCAACTGATGTCAATGGGAGTGTTTAGCCAACGTTAAGTGATTCAATGCTTTTATGATGTATAACAGCAGCCGCAGCAGTACCTTTGACAGTTTTCAACATTAACCAACATGTTATCAAATCTCACAGCCAAACTAATTATGATATTTTATAACTAATTCGTATTCTTATTCTCGTTCCAAGACCATTACCTATTGTCGGGTATAATGTTGGCTTTCATATTCGTTATTGTGACTATTAACACCAGCTTTAAATAATGATGTAGTCAATTTTCCGTACCTTTGCCTTAAATTTTTTAGCCATAATGTTCTTCTACCAGGAGCATGGTTATCTTGGATCTTTCCCTGATGAATGATCACATGCAAAAGTTCATATTTTTCAGGATATCTCGTAATGTGCCAAGTATTCCAGATTGCATTTCTTTATTAAATTGACCAATTGTGTTGTTTATTTCAGCCATCTTAGGAGCTCCTCATGTTTAACTCTGTTGATCCATAGCACTGGAAAGATATAGCAATATGTCATACGTACGCGAAGATCAATTCTAAGATCGCATTTATTGCTATTTAACATAAAAATGCTGGGCTGCTGCATCGCTTAACGTTTGCTTGACGATTCGAATTATTTTCTAATTTGATCTGTATTTTAATCTTTTTACACTGGTCTGCTAATACTGGTATACGTTATATAGATACACTAGCTCTAACCTCCGAGAAAAAGTCATCTAATGACACTTTCTAAACATTCATTTTTCAAATTTAAGGCAAATTGATATAAAGGAAAATAATTAATATTAAGAAAAATCATGGCTATCATAAATCAGAATATTATTTTCAGATAATTCAGATTTTCACGGCCGAAAACTCTCCGTTTAGGTTCTGACCGATTGAGAAGCCCGGGTGTGCTATTGATAAAACATAGCTAGTGATAGATTGCTCTGTGTGAACTAATTTGATGAGCTAATTTTTTTTAGACCAAAACCTCTATAAGGTTTTACCAACACCACCTGACTAGGTGTTTGAAATAAATAAATATTCATGTTAAATACCCTTATATTTGTAGATTAGAATATTTTACAATGCATATGTAGGGAAATAATGTGGATATTTAGAGCAAACTAAGCTTATTTACCAAATACACATGTTATAAAACCTACTATTCTTTAAATTAGACCTGCTTGGAGGACAAAGAACAATGTGACAAATCCATTACAGAAAACTGAGCTGTATTACAAAAAGAAATCGGGAAACGTAACAGATTGCTTTTATAATCAGATCAAAACTTGAGGTCCCTTAAGCTAGCGGGGACACATGAGCGGAACCCAATTTAACCTACGTCATATTTTTCACCCATATTTCACTAATTTATTACCAATTCGATAATTTTTTTACCCCCAAACCTACCTCTGATGGGAGCGGTTTCGCTAGCTTAATATTCAAGCTAGCAGAATTCTAAAAACAATATTTATGATATACGTAACGTGTTTTGTTACGTTTTTACAAATTTTTTACCACCCTAGGTAAGTATTTACCCCTCCATCACCCCGCACGAGAAGTCAATAAGTATGTTATGTTAAAATTTAAGGTAAAACAATCTTCTTTTACAATTTTACTGTCCTCTACTTATAACTGAAATAAAAAAATTATTTTGTTAAATTTTTACTTGGCCACCCTGATAATTTTCCACTCCTAAACCAATCTTATTTGAAAACGTTCCCTCTAGCTTAATATTCAGTGGAGTTAGAAAAATATGTGGTATTTTTGAAATACAATAGTGTTCTGCTAGGCTTTTACGAATTTATTACCACCCTAGTAATTTTTTACTCCTCAACTCACCCCTATAGAAGTCAATAACGGTGTTATGTTAAAATTTAAGGTGAAAAAATATTTTTTTAAAATTTCACTGTCCTCTACTTATAACTAAAATAAAAAAGTGTTCTGTTTTCACTAAACTTTGACTACCCTGTAATTTCCGTCTCAATTGAATATTCTTAAAATATTTATCTCCTAAAATGTTTTCCAAGTAATATAAATTATTTATGCTATACAACTAATACCCTAAATAAACAGTATGTTCTGACCAATCTTTAATACAATTCTTATTTGAATATTATAATATTTAATACCTAAACTATTTTCGAAATTTTCAGGTAGGTACCTAATAAATCTTTTAATCTTTTAACAATAGGTGCGCAAGGTGTCTCGATCCGCCTTTATAATTAGCTAATTAATGTAATAGTCGTAATAAAACTATTGCCAATTGAATATTTCTTACCTGGTTATTATTACGTGGAATATAATAATTCAGTTTTATTTAATAAAACTTAACGTTGTTATTTTATATTCATAAAAGGGTACTAGCGATTCTAATCCCAGTAAATATTTTAAAACAGTTAAAATTTATAATTTTTGTAATAAAGTACTTTTACATTTTCAACATTTAAACATTTAAAAAATATATATTATTTAACACAGTAATATTTCAAAATTCTTTTCAATTAGGGTAGTCGAGAAAAAAATTACTAGTCTGGTAAAAATATAGTAAAAATCTAGCAGAGCACTTTTGTATTTCCAAAAAGATTTTGCATTTAGCTAGAGTGAATGTGTAGCTCATGGAATATTTTCCAATAACTGTCGCTTAAGGCGTCAAAAATTATAAGGGGAAGTCAAATTAAGTAAAAACTAGGCAAGCAATTTATACTTTCAGATACAAGTAGAGTACAGTAAACTTGTAAAAATAGATTTTATATCACCATAAATTTTAACCTAGCAGAATTATTGGCTTCCCATAGAAGGTAGTTGAAGGGTGAAAAATTACTAGGGTGGTAATAAATAAGTAAAATCTAGTAGCACAACGGTGGAGTATTTCATATTTTCGAAAATATTTTTCTTTTGTATTTAGTTAGCGTAAATGTGTGGCTGGTAGAATTGGAGTAGTTGGTTAACATTTAGTAAAAACTAACAGAGCAGTTTCTTATTTTAAATAGAGTACAGTATAATTACAAAAAAAAATGTCTTCACCTTAAATGTTAACTTAGCAGAATTATTGACTTCTCACAAGGGTTTGTCGGGGGGTAAAAATTACTATAGTGATAATAAATTCGTAAAAACCTAGCAGAACACTGTGATATTTCAAAATTTTCTTTTTAAATCCACTGGCGCGAATATTAAGCCAGTGGAAATGTTTACAAATAGGAATGGTTTAGGGGTAGAACATTATCAAGGTGGACAACGTTTAGTAAAAAGTTAACAGAACAGTTTTTCATTTCAGTTATAAGTGAAGGACGGTGAAATTGCAAAACAAGATCTTTTTACCTTAATTTTAACCGTAGTTGAGTTGTGAATAATTACGAGGATGGTCATAAATTCGTAAAAACTAAGTCAAACACTGTGGTATTTAAAAAGTATTTTTTTTCCTAGCCGGAACGTTTCCAAAAAAGAAAAAAAAATTTTTACGTCACATTTCGAAATAACAGAAATATCACAAGGGATAGGTAAAGGCCGAAAAATTACTAGGGTGGTAATAAATTTGTAAACACCTAGCAGAACACTCTGGTATATCATAAATATATTTTTTTGGAATTTTGTTAGCTTGAATATTAAGCAAGGGGTATCGGTCCCATTAGGGGTAGGTTTGGGGGTGAAGAATTATCGGGCTGGTAATAAATTAGACAAAAATGGGTAAAAAATGAGCCATAGGCAAAAAGCTTTTTTTTAATTCTGCTAGCTTGAACCTTAATCCAGTAGAATCGCTCCTCTTAAGGGTGGTTTGGGGGCGAAAAATTATTAGGATGATAATTGTTGCGTTCTGCACATACGATGACCTCGATATATCATTTAGGGTAATCCTGAATGGGGAGAGAAGATCTTCTGTTCAATCTAGAACTCGCTGGTTTCCCCCTTTCGAAATGGGTATGTATATTTAACTGTATAAAACACTATTTTAAAAAGGTGTAAAATTAAACATAAATATACATAACCAAATATACCATTATGATTAAAGAAGAATATACAAACTTAAAATTACGCAATACGAAACGACATACCAAAAGACAATCAGAAACCAACTAAAACAAAAATGTCGATTCTATAAAAAACCACTGACAAAACAAAAGACAAAACCTACCATAGGCGCAAACATACTATACATAAAAAGATAAAAGCCAAATTAATAATCTTACCAAAAAAAAAATCAACCTAAATAAGGATATAATATTTTAACGCTGTAAAAACAAATTAAGAATGCGGTGCATACAAATAATTAATAAGTACAATTATTAAAACAAAACGTACAAGAAATAAAATCGGTGTTAACAAAATACAAAAAATATATACAATACAGTAAATAAACCGAAACAAATGCAAAATGTCCAATTGACGATGTTCAATCGCGATCGCGGCTTAAATGCGATGAAGTTCCAAATATCAAATAAATATGCCAAGTGCACGTACTTGATATATGCAGCAACAAATTAATATGGTGTATTGTTCCTTACTCCATCAAAAAGATAGCCCCAACGCTATCGCAAATTATGTCTTCAGCGACACTTCAACTACCAAAGTTTGTGATGCACATTAGCGTCTTTCTTGGCCGATGCGGAATCAGGTACTCTTTGTCTTCACATTGTTCACATACACATGTTCATCGTTTGAGAGATACTTTTCGACTCTGGTTTTGTATGTAACGCAAACCCTTATTTTAGGGACACACACATGTACTGATATTTCGCAGATGGCCCGCCTTGCAATCTTTAGCCCTTAAAACGGCTGTGTCACTTACAGGTAAATCTGGTTTAAAATATACGAGGAGAAAAGAAATTATCAAAAAGTCTGTTAATACATTTACAAATATTTATATACAGTTGCGAAACTGCAACAATTATAAATTAGTGAAAAATGGGTGAAAAAATATGGCATAGGTTAAATAGGATTATGCTCATGTGTCCCTGCTATCTTAGGGGTCCTCAAATAATTCATTATTACCATTCAAATTGATCTGACGAATTTTATATGTATATACCAACTGTCAATAAAAAGTATGGAATATATGGTTTTTTGCTACGCGTAGTACTAAATTTAAGGTGGAAATCGCTTATAGAATAAAATTATTTCTGTCCTTGTTTAAAAAATTATAAAATTGCTGGAGCACGTCGATTATAAATATGCGCTTTTTAAATATAATGTACAAGGTGACTCACGCGAGTCTACCATAGTCCAAAAGCTTTGTTTTTATGGAACATCCTATATATTTATATATTCTTAAAAGCTCCTTAAAAACTTGACATCAACAAACTATATCATGTAAAGTCTATTATGAATATTACAGGGTAGGTAGTATGTTGAAATTATATAGTGTGAAAACCACTTATGGAATACAATTGTCTTTGTTCTTATTTTAGAAAATTATTAAAAACGCCGACACAAGTCAACTTTTAAATTCAAATTTACATTTTTCAAACATAAATTTAAATGTACAGGTTCAGTCACGCATGTCTAGATTTTTAGTGGAACACCCTGTATATTTATATGTTTTTAAAATCTATTTAACAAGCTGATAATATAATGTATGATTTTTTATGAATATTATAAGGTGAACTTTTCAATTGTATATAACATTTGCCAATAAAATAAATACAAAACTCAATATATTGATAATTAGTTCACAAAATGGATGTCTGTATTTAGATTATTAAAAAAAAGCATTATTTAAAGTATACTTAATGATTAATTTAAAAATTTTGTTTATTTAATGTCATTACAAACATTATACATAGTTTCAAAATTTCAGCTTGAATTATTCATACTAGACTCTACATAATGTACTTATTTGAGATGAAGCTATAGCTTCTAAAAACATGAAAATATACAATGAAAACTAAAAATGATGCACTAAATAAAAAAAAATTAATAGTAACCAACTGAGTATCCGTATCACAGAAAAGGTAAAGCAGAAACTTGTTCCTATAACAAATATGGCAACATGGCCTTCAAACACACTGTCTATGCAGCCATATTTGTGGCATCCCGAAACACAGATATCTGGTACGGATATATTTGTGGCATCTTTTTCACACAGTTTCTGATCACCAAATAATTGTGGAATCCGGTGCCACAATTATATTCGTCGATAATATTCATACCATGGAGTGTATCGAAATAATTCCTATCCATAAACACTCTGCTCGAAGGGTGCCAGTATCATAGTATGTTTACTTCGATTTGCCACAATTGAGGATATAGTATGCGATGCCACAAATATTGCGAAACGTGTATAGGTGTGTGTGTGTGTGTGTGTGTGTGTGTGTGTGTGTGTGTGTGTGTGTGTGTGTGTGTGTGTGTGTGTGTGTGTGTGTGTGTGTGTGTGTGTGTGTGTGTGTGTGTGTGTGTGTGTGTGTGTGTGTGTGTGTGTGTGTGTGTGTGTGTGTGTGTGTGTGTGTGTGTGTGTGTGTGTGTGTGTGTGTGTGTGTGTGTGTGTGTGTGTGTGTGTGTGTGTGTGTGTGTGTGTGTGTGTGTGTGTGTGTGTGTGTGTGTGTGTGTGTGTGTGTGTGTGTGTGTGTGTGTGTGTGTGTGTGTGTGTGTGTGTGTGTGTGTGTGTGTGTGTGTGTGTGTGTGTGTGTGTGTGTGTGTGTGTGTGTGTGTGTGTGTGTGTGTGTGTGTGTGTGTGTGTGTGTGTGTGTGTGTGTGTGTGTGTGTGTGTGTGTGTGTGTGTGTGTGTGTGTGTGTGTGTGTGTGTGTGTGTGTGTGTGTGTGTGTGTGTGTGTGTGTGTGTGTGTGTGTGTGTGTGTGTGTGTGTGTGTGTGTGTGTGTGTGTGTGTGTGTGTGTGTGTGTGTGTGTGTGTGTGTGTGTGTGTGTGTGTGTGTGTGTGTGTGTGTGTGTGTGTGTGTGTGTGTGTGTGTGTGTGTGTGTGTGTGTGTGTGTGTGTGTGTGTGTGTGTGTGTGTGTGTGTGTGTGTGTGTGTGTGTGTGTGTGTGTGTGTGTGTGTGTGTGTGTGTGTGTGTGTGTGTGTGTGTGTGTGTGTGTGTGTGTGTGTGTGTGTGTGTGTGTGTGTGTGTGTGTGTGTGTGTGTGTGTGTGTGTGTGTGTGTGTGTGTGTGTGTGTGTGTGTGTGTGTGTGTGTGTGTGTGTGTGTGTGTGTGTGTGTGTGTGTGTGTGTGTGTGTGTGTGTGTGTGTGTGTGTGTGTGTGTGTGTGTGTGTGTGTGTGTGTGTGTGTGTGTGTGTGTGTGTGTGTGTGTGTGTGTGTGTGTGTGTGTGTGTGTGTGTGTGTGTGTGTGTGTGTGTGTGTGTGTGTGTGTGTGTGTGTGTGTGTGTGTGTGTGTGTGTGTGTGTGTGTGTGTGTGTGTGTGTGTGTGTGTGTGTGTGTGTGTGTGTGTGTGTGTGTGTGTGTGTGTGTGTGTGTGTGTGTGTGTGTGTGTGTGTGTGTGTGTGTGTGTGTGTGTGTGTGTGTGTGTGTGTGTGTGTGTGTGTGTGTGTGTGTGTGTGTGTGTGTGTGTGTGTGTGTGTGTGTGTGTGTGTGTGTGTGTGTGTGTGTGTGTGTGTGTGTGTGTGTGTGTGTGTGTGTGTGTGTGTGTGTGTGTGTGTGTGTGTGTGTGTGTGTGTGTGTGTGTGTGTGTGTGTGTGTGTGTGTGTGTGTGTGTGTGTGTGTGTGTGTGTGTGTGTGTGTGTGTGTGTGTGTGTGTGTGTGTGTGTGTGTGTGTGTGTGTGTGTGTGTGTGTGTGTGTGTGTGTGTGTGTGTGTGTGTGTGTGTGTGTGTGTGTGTGTGTGTGTGTGTGTGTGTGTGTGTGTGTGTGTGTGTGTGTGTGTGTGTGTGTGTGTGTGTGTGTGTGTGTGTGTGTGTGTGTGTGTGTGTGTGTGTGTGTGTGTGTGTGTGTGTGTGTGTGTGTGTGTGTGTGTGTGTGTGTGTGTGTGTGTGTGTGTGTGTGTGTGTGTGTGTGTGTGTGTGTGTGTGTGTGTGTGTGTGTGTGTGTGTGTGTGTGTGTGTGTGTGTGTGTGTGTGTGTGTGTGTGTGTGTGTGTGTGTGTGTGTGTGTGTGTGTGTGTGTGTGTGTGTGTGTGTGTGTGTGTGTGTGTGTGTGTGTGTGTGTGTGTGTGTGTGTGTGTGTGTGTGTGTGTGTGTGTGTGTGTGTGTGTGTGTGTGTGTGTGTGTGTGTGTGTGTGTGTGTGTGTGTGTGTGTGTGTGTGTGTGTGTGTGTGTGTGTGTGTGTGTGTGTGTGTGTGTGTGTGTGTGTGTGTGTGTGTGTGTGTGTGTGTGTGTGTGTGTGTGTGTGTGTGTGTGTGTGTGTGTGTGTGTGTGTGTGTGTGTGTGTGTGTGTGTGTGTGTGTGTGTGTGTGTGTGTGTGTGTGTGTGTGTGTGTGTGTGTGTGTGTGTGTGTGTGTGTGTGTGTGTGTGTGTGTGTGTGTGTGTGTGTGTGTGTGTGTGTGTGTGTGTGTGTGTGTGTGTGTGTGTGTGTGTGTGTGTGTGTGTGTGTGTGTGTGTGTGTGTGTGTGTGTGTGTGTGTGTGTGTGTGTGTGTGTGTGTGTGTGTGTGTGTGTGTGTGTGTGTGTGTGTGTGTGTGTGTGTGTGTGTGTGTGTGTGTGTGTGTGTGTGTGTGTGTGTGTGTGTGTGTGTGTGTGTGTGTGTGTGTGTGTGTGTGTGTGTGTGTGTGTGTGTGTGTGTGTGTGTGTGTGTGTGTGTGTGTGTGTGTGTGTGTGTGTGTGTGTGTGTGTGTGTGTGTGTGTGTGTGTGTGTGTGTGTGTGTGTGTGTGTGTGTGTGTGTGTGTGTGTGTGTGTGTGTGTGTGTGTGTGTGTGTGTGTGTGTGTGTGTGTGTGTGTGTGTGTGTGTGTGTGTGTGTGTGTGTGTGTGTGTGTGTGTGTGTGTGTGTGTGTGTGTGTGTGTGTGTGTGTGTGTGTGTGTGTGTGTGTGTGTGTGTGTGTGTGTGTGTGTGTGTGTGTGTGTGTGTGTGTGTGTGTGTGTGTGTGTGTGTGTGTGTGTGTGTGTGTGTGTGTGTGTGTGTGTGTGTGTGTGTGTGTGTGTGTGTGTGTGTGTGTGTGTGTGTGTGTGTGTGTGTGTGTGTGTGTGTGTGTGTGTGTGTGT